>CATIWR010062731.1:0-10824 GCA_949677035.1 Omphalea diandra
AAAGGTTTTAGTGTTAGCCTGCTAAAACACTTGAGTAAGGTTTTGTGTTAGCCTAGAAAACACTTTATTGTAAGGTTGTGTGTTAGCCATTAAAACACAAGTTGTAGTAAGTTGGGTGTGAGCTTGAAAACACCATTGAATTAATAAAATACCCAATTGAGTGATTGGGGAGTGGACGTAGGGATTGTTTTGCCCGAACCACTATAAAACTTTTGTGTCCTTACATTTCTTTCTTCTTCTCTTCATCCTTATTTTAAATTTTTAAACACCAATTCAACCCCCCTTCTTGATGCCTAGGGACAATATTGAATCTCATTATAATTTTTCATGAATAAAGAAGTAATATTTGATAAACTATAAAATTCATTATTATATAATAATAATATTATATAATATTTTAAATATATAAATAATTTATTAATTATTTGTAATAATATTTTTATCGTCTTATATAATTTTAGTAAATTAATTTTTTTAAAAAATAATAAGTAATTATAGACATTGATAAAAATAATTATTTAAATATTTTAAATTAAATTAATTATAATATTATAATATAAACAATGCAGTTATGATTGAATTACTCGGACCTAGTTTTCACTTGCTACTTTCAAACAGAAAATTCAAACGAAAAAATCACAAAGTCAGTTCCACGCCTCTATATATATCACTCAAACGCCAGGCAACTTTTGGACCGTTATGCTCCATCCACGCATTCACTTTGGTTTTTAATTTTTCTGTTTCTGTTTCCTTATTATATGAGATTGCCCTATGATGCACAGCATAATCTCTATTCAACGGTTGCAAATGGTTGTTCTTGTTCGTCGCTCGCATCCACTCACCGCCACCTCCTCTTCCTCCTTCTCCGCCGCATACACACAGACACATACACATGGGTTTGCGGTGGTGTGTGGAGGCTTTTGATGGACGCCATTTGCGTTATAACCGTGGATGATTGCTTTAAAGATATGAGATCTGAGGGTTTTTTTTTTTCTTTAGTCGATTCGCCGGGATAAGGGACCATTCGTAAGCCAAGGATGATGCCAAAAATTTACCGAGGTTCTGTCTCCAATTTGATAGCGAATGGCATCCATTACATCATCTCTGATTCGGATAGTATACCCCCAAGGACAGTCTTTAGGCGTGTCCACCTGCCAAAGAAAATTCCGGCAAAGATTTTTCCTCTTAGCCCAAGTCTTTCCTTAACTCTGCTTCGCTCCCAATTAGAAAGAAAGTGATCCGATGCCTTGCCTTGGGTGATTCTTTTCGGTACGCAACTCGGCTATTCCAATACCAAGGATCTCTCCAACTAGACTAAGGGCCATTCCCACTCAAATCGGATCTAAACTAAACAGTGGTTTTTCTTTCCCTTGAGTCTGCTTTCTTGGCTTCCTTTATTTGCTCTGAAGCCCAAGTGAATTCCATCTTGATTCTCGTATATACAGGTTTTGAGGAAGTCGTGGTATTTCCATCTATCTTACGTAAATCGTGGTCATGAAATGGGGGAAATCCAGTTCCAGCATCATCCTATTAAGAAATGTCCCTTCCTAAAAGAGCAAAATCGGCTGCGGATCTTAGCAGCATCGCTTATTCCTCCAACGTCTTCTTCTTCTTAAATAGCAATAGCATCGGAGTCGTTCACAATAACAGCCTCTTCTATTCCGAAACGTAGAAATTTTTAACATGGGCTGATTTCGGCTTTGCGTATGAACGTTTGGATGTTAAGGGTTTGTTCGTTTTCTTGGTACCAGTACTGGGTTCTATGTGTTTGTATTAATGACCAAGTAGCATTATTGAGTAGAAGGTTTTGTTTTGTATGCGGTCCTAAAATGTTTTGAATGATGCTATGGTTTCATTGCTGCTCTTCTTTTTTGTTACCTTATTTTGGAAGATAGGTAATTATGCCATTAATTTTTGGTCTACATGCCAAATTTCCGCTGTTAGGCATATGCTATCTTTGCCTGAAAATTGAATGATATACGTGATCCTTTATGTTTTTTGCATATCTATGTTAAATAAAGTTTGTTCCTCTTTCTTGGTTTCTGGTATTGGGTTCAGATACTTGTGTTTTTATGTTTATGTTTAGTATATAGATACTTAATATGTTATGCAAAATTTGTTGTTAGTACTGGGATTTGGTGTTACGAATGATGATATATGCACTGGGCTCTGAGCAGCTGTAAAGTTGCAATTTTGATGGAAATGCAAGCCTATAAAGCTTTTGTCTGACTCTCTTATCACCATTTTGAATTGCTCTTGCCCAAATTTGGGCACACAATAAATTAAATAGATTAATTTGGCTATGGTTTTTGGGCTATGGCCCAAATGATAACTGTCAGATGCCAAACTACTTGTGGGAATGGTGGCTGTTTTATGCATATGTTTTTTTTATTTTCTCTGTGTTTGTGATACATTCTCGGTTCCCTGATATGTGCATTGAAAGCTTTGATATCATCTATGTCTGCTTTGCAGCCCAGTGATGAAATCTGGTTAGGGCAGTTGGTTTGATTTTCACTATGAGCCTCCATCTTCATTTTAGGCCTGCTGGTTGTGGTGGTGGTGATGGTAGTTCTTGTTGTTGTTTCTGTTCTTATAATTTATCCATTCTGTTTAGTGAAGATATGGATTGGCTTCTAATGAAAATCATGTGTTTCACTGCCCAATATTACAATTATTCATTTGAGGGCTTTTATGCTATCTTAAAGTTAATTTATTTTCTTCTATAATTTTTTTTATCATTTTATGTACACTAAATAATGTGCCACAATGTGACATTATATGATTCAATTAATTGACTTTGCTACATCTTCTGTTATCAGCTTCTTCATCAGTATGTATTTGTCATTTTTTATTGTCCACAAAGCTGTTATTGGCCATAGCTTTATGTTTTGATGAATGATGACTAACTACTAATTACTTTATTGTGCAAAGTTTTGCCTAGAGATTTGATAGTTCCATGTGATCTTCGAAAAGTATAACCTGACTGTGTCTTTACAGTTTACATTAAATTGCATATTTTACTCTATCAGCTGTTTTTAGTGCTCAGTTTCAGTAACAGTTTAGGATGTTGAGGTTTTCAGAATTTAGGCTGGTAATCTTAATAAAGTAAATATTATATATTTAAGGCAGATGGATGATTACTACATCTGTTGTCTTCTTTTTTTTTTTTATAGCTTCCTTACTTCCTGTACGAGTGTTGATGCTGTGGGAAAGTTCTTAGTGAAAACCAATTGTGTATGACCTGTTGGCTGTTGCTCTGATATCTTTGTATGACCTATTGGATATTTCGTTGATATCTAAGGGGATTTTGCTATTCATGTTCATCTTGACAGTCTTTGTCCTCTTCCTCTCTTCAAGTGCTTATGATTCATCATTTGTCTTGTAATTGTTTGATATGTAAACATTGCCTTTGCAACAAGTTGGAGAGTTTTACTTTACTCTGATATCTGGTACTGTTAACATTATTTGGTTCTGTTTTTGAAGGAATGAGCTTGTTCTTAGGGTTATAAATTTTTACATACCTATGTATATTTTATCAGCTCATCCATATCTGAAGCTAATTGGATACATGTTGGAATGTTAACTTTTTCTACTGGCATTTTTGATAGTGGATTCTAGTTAGAAATTATAAATTTTATTTTATTAATTGTGTCGAGTAATCTGCCCAATGATGATAATTTATAGAGTGGTGGGTTAGATTTTCAACATTTCCGTCTCTATCTGCCCTTCCTACCATTTTAACTGATCCCATTCTGTCTCTTCTTTTGGGTCTTCTTGTTTCCGTTCTTCTTGTTGTTATTATTATTATTATTATTATTGTTATTATATTTTGGGTAGTGGCTGTGGTGGTGATGTTTCTATTATCATTTGAGATGTGGGGAGGCTCTAATTGAAAAACAAAGATTTCAGCAATGAATTGGTACAATTAATGAGATCTGATGACTTCATTGTTTGAATACATGTTTGAATTTTTGTTATGCATACTGAATATCGTACTACCATGTGATAGTGAATGATATGCTTTGAGTTTGAATACTAATGTATTTTTCCTTTTCAGACTCATGGTTGGGCTTCCAATGAACTAAAAATAATTGCATAGTGATGCATATATATCCATTGTCGATCCTTCATTTAACTAAAATTACTAGTTTTATGTTATGCTTTATCTAATTTACTTAATGTTGTGATATAGTTGAAGGTATCTTTGATAATTTGGGTATTTGTTGTTGCAATCACTAAACTCTGTTATGCTCATTTTCTGTTACATGTTGAAAGCTTTGAGATCTGAGGGCCAACATTTGAATTATATAAAAGTTGATTTTTGTAAAGTGAATTTGACTCATTTTGGCGGCTTTGATGGTTTCATCGTTGGGTTATGTTTGATTTCTCTTTTGAATGGACAGTAATTTGGACTTAGAATTAAAATTCACATTCCATTTTAAATACTATGTACTTAAAAGAATAATCATTATTGGTTTCAAACTTTTTTTTTTTTTGGGAGAAAACGATTGGTTTCTAACTTACAATGTTAGTTCTTAATATGATCAGGTTTTTATTTAGGTGAAGTAGAATATGTTCACGTGTTTACAAATGTTTGGTTGGAGGAACGTATTTATGAGGTTGAGAAATTGATTTTGCAGTAGGTTGTTGAATTAGTTGAGAGGTGTTTGATTGTTAGAATTTAATATTTTTATTTGATATTACTTTTTTAGAAAGTAAATTTAGAAAAGTAATTTTAGAAATGTGGAATGTTTATATTTGATTGGATATAAGATTTTCTTGGAAATTCAAAATTAATATGCTTAGTTTGTACTTAGGAATGTATTAACAAATTAGTTTTATTATTATTATTATGTCTTTGATATAATTATATATTAATATAGTATAAAAAATTATAAATTTATCATGATAATTAACTCAATATGAAATATATTGTCTTTAAATTTTATTAGATGGATTTTATTAAATATGCTAATTAGCTGAAAAAGGCATTTAAAATATATAATTTTATGACAATTAAAATTAAAAATGATCTAATTACTTAATAAACTAGCATGTGTTTTGTAACATCAAATGCATATATATGTGATGTTTTTTTATTTTATGATATTTCCAATTAATTTTGTTCTATTAGAATTTTTAGCTTTCTTTTTGAAGAAAATGACAATTTCTTTTATATATTCCCTCAAATTTTTATAGATACTTTCAAATTGATGTAATTCATTTATTAGTTTTAACTAAATTATCATTGTTTTCAGATCTTTTTCTTCTCCAATTTTTTAGTTATTTTATTTGCTTCAGAAGGCATAAAGCATACCATCAGTAATTTTTATCTCCTAATCATTTTGCTCATCATTCTCACATATTTCTTCTTTTTCTTTATCAAGATCTTTCACTCCAACTATTAGTATTTCAGCTTCTATTACATCGTCTTTACTATAAAACAAATGTCAATAACCAAAATATGAGAATAATTTGTTTCTTAAATTAGTTGTATTTTATGTCCCTAAATTAAACACAAATTGCTTGTTAATTTTCATATAAAAAATGATAATAAAAAGTATATATTACTATTAAATTTACTCATTCATTAGATATTTTAGTTTCAAATAATAACACGTTTATCTTTATCATTCAATTCAAGACTATTATAAATAGGACTAAGCATTTTCACAATAGCAAAATATTGTTTTTTCAATGTCTTCATCCTTTACTCAATATGTGAAGTCTTGAGTCCACATTTTAGAAAATTTTCATTCAATAACTTTTCTGTTTGTTTAGAATACCCACATTTGAATTTAGGACTATTTGATTTTTACCAGTCGTTCATTTCCACCAAATAATTAACAAGCTTTGCATTTTCTTCTTTAGTCTATTGATAATAGCTAGTTTTTTGTATTTTGGTCTCACTTTTAATTGTGTATTAAGATGGTCTTTTTATTTCTAATAATTAAATAAATAATTATTTTAAGAGTAATAATAATAATAAAACAGATAGATTGTAAGTATAATAAATTTAAATAGATATAATGTTCATCAAGTATAATAATTAAAATATTAAATAGCAAATTAAGCATGTTTCACCATAAAGAAACATAAATTATATTTTGATAATCTCATAAAAAATTGAAAAGAAAAAGTTATTAGCTAGTTTTATCTAAAAACTTTATGGTCATTCAACTATTGAACATGTTTTGTGTTATCTCTTTATAGACTCGAAAAATCCATTGCTTCAAACTGCATAGCTTTAGTACCAATTTGATCAATGCCAAATTATAATCCATTAATGTCCTAACTAATTACAAATGCCAAAAGACCTCTTTATTTTATTTTTGGCTTGTGAATACTTCATATTAAAGAATTGACATGGTGTGGTAGGATGATGCCTATGCCCCCACTTATTAAGGTGACACCTCTTTTCTCTAGAAAGTCTAGCTAGTATATAAATATATTATATAGTGATAACTAAATGTTGAATTCTTATTACTTGTTGTCTTCTCTATAATTACATAAGAAATGTTAAAGACCCTATAAAATCTCAAGTTCATGAGGAGATCAATGAATTATAATTTGACATAGATCAAATTGATAGTAGAATTATACAAGCAATTGATGCTTAGGGTCTATGGAAAGAACTTAGCATAAGACATTCAGTAGTTGAATAGTTCTTTGATAAAGCTAACTGATAAATTTTTCTTTTCAATTTTTTTATGTGGTTACTAAATTATAATTTATGTTTCTTTTGTGGTGAACATATTTGATTTGACATTTTACTATTTAATTATTATACTTGATGAACAACATATTTAAATTTATTATATCAATCACTGTGAACTCCACCTCTGATTGAATAGGACTTGTCTTCATTATTCTTTTGAAAACCATAGCCATAGGTCTATTACTATCATCATAATATCAAATGATCACATTAGCCTCTAGATCATACATATTCATACCAAACATAGGCAATATTTTCAATGAACAAACATTAATGTATGACCTATTATCAACTTTTACGTAAAAAGCTCATTTTCCCTTCATCACTAAGCCGTGGCGACGCTCACTCCTTCACAATTCAATTTTGTATATCTTATTTAATATCAAGCGAGGTTATGTATTTCTTCAAACTAAGTTACTGATGTCTATAAATACATTTTCTTTAAGTATTATTTATATTGGATTAGATTAATTTTTTTTTTTTATCTTTAGTAAATGGTTCTTATAGATTTTGAGTGTAATTTGTTTTATTTTAAACATATGAATTTGACAAATTGTAAACTATTTAATACATTATATTTGATAAGTTGTCATTTATATATTGAAAATATTTTAAAATTATTATTATTATTACTATTATTAGTTTTTGCTTGCTTGAAAATTTATATATTTTTTTAATTTAGATGTATAGGTAGGGTAGTGAGGTTGAGGCTATGACCTTAGTTTCATGTCAATCATGGCCCCAAATTTGGGGTGTAACAATCAAGTTATTTCATTGTATTGTCTTAAGATAATTTCTCAATGCAAAACTATGATCGCTCACAATGGTGACTCCATTAGGGGTAAAGAAGTATACATTCTGTATAGTCATTTTTTATTTTTTACACTTTGTTCATATTAATTGTGTTGCATTTTGCATTCACTACATGCACCATATGCATAAACTGCCCTAAATACTCAGTGCTATTATTTATGCGATACCTAAGTTCCACTCATTCTTAAGAGAACACCCATGGAAAACACCAATCACGAGCCTTATACCTTTGAGTATATTAAAAGGGTTACCTCAACCCTAGCTTGCGAAAAGCCATCTTCATCAGCAAACCCTAGCCAAAGCCCATGTAGTTGCCCTAGATCCATAGATAGGATAATCCTTTGACTTGTGTGCTATTTGTATGGTTTGAGCCTAAGAAATTCAAGGATATGATTTATGTCCCTAACTAGTCTGAAGGCTCACCATATGGATGGTTACCGACATGAGATATCAAATGTGTGAATTAGGATGCACCTTGATGGTGGCTTGATTGACTAAATATCCTAGAAAAGAGCCTCAAGACTAATGTGTGTGGGTGATATGCATATGTTTGCTTTGTTATTCCTATGAAACCATGTGCATTCATACATAATGCATACATGCACCATGTTCTAACCCTTTGTTTTGGAGCCATCATAGATCATCCTAAACCATCCTTACTATTAGTGTAAAAAGGGAAAAGGCTCACTTGAAGAAGTATGAAGGCGAGCTTTGAATAAAATTATAGATCAACCATGACTGAGATTAATAAATAGTCATATAATTTAAATTAGATGAAGGATGAAATGTAAAAGATGATGGAAAAATGGGAGAAATGATCAAGACAATAAATAAGAGGATAGATAAAAAAAAAATACTGATAAGGAAAAATCACCAACACATCTTGAACCATTAACACCTCTATGCCCAAATATGTCAACCTTTTCAATACCAACTCAAAACGCCCTATAAAATAAAACCATGCCATATAACCAAGTAGGGCCTACCATTTTGCTGCCTTAACCCATATTACATTCCCCACCAAACCTAGCCATACAAACCACCACACCTGAGGCACCAACATTCCAGATACAAGATGGTGATTTGTATAACCTGAAAGACTATAAGTGTCAAAAGGTGGCCAAGGAAAAGATGGTTCAAAAGGCTATTGGGTTGTCATTAAAGGCCAAGAAATGATGGTTAAAATGGCTAGGTGGGTTGACAAACTTAATAAATTATTGAAATCCAAAGGGATAGGTAAATAGGAGGACCCGAAAGACTTATCCTTATTTGATAAGGTGGAACTACTATCGAAGTTAAAGATGTCGAACTTAGTTTGATTCAATGGAACTCAAGATCTAATGATTCATCTAAAATAATTTGTTACAACCATAGTTGTTGGGCTTTCTCTAGTATTGGTTGGTTGTGAAATACTTTGGTTTGTCTTTGGAAGGGCCCTTTATGAAATAGTATCATGATCAGCCAAGGACAGCTCTTGAGAACTAAAAGGAGTTAATTAAGAGTTAGTTAAGGCTTTTAAATGTCATTATTTATATATAATGTGCCAATGGATGTGGCCTTGAAAGACATGAAAGCTATTAAATCAATTTCTATATAAAGTATGGACAAGTTCCCATACTTTGTTTCTCTGAAATTAGTTGAGTTCTTCTTGCATTGCAAGTACCCAACTTTCACTTCAATGGCCTCATCAATTGATTTTGGCTCTAATTGAGAAACAAATGCAAGATTGTTATTTAAAGGATGAAGTTGAGACCTAGTACTTACACCCTTTGATGTATCACCAATGATCAAGTCTTTGGGGTGATACTTGGAGAATCTCCAATATTTGGGTAGACTTTGTCTTGGTTCTTCTTTTTGTTGATGTTGTGGTTCCTCATCCATTCTTGATGATTCACCTTTTTCTTTATCATCTCTTCTTGTAGTATCTTCCAATTCCAGCTTTTCAAGATTATCTACAAGATCATCAACAAAACTACCTTTCCCAAGATCAAGTTTACTAGATTCATCAAAAACCACATTTATAGACTCTTCAACTACCATTTTACTTTTGTTAAAGACTCTATATGCCTTACTTGAGGTGGAATAACCTAAGAAGATTCCCTCATTGGTTTTGGAATCAAATTTCCCAAGATTTTCCTTGGTGTTTAAAATATAGCACTTACATCCAAATACTCTTAGGTATGCAATTTTAGGTTTTCTACCATTCCAAAGCTCATAAGAATTTTTATTGAGAATGGGACTTTTGAAAACTCTATTTGCAATATAACATGAGGTATTAATGGCTTCAACCCAAAAGTAATTTGGTAAAGAATACTCAATAAGCATTGTCCTTGCCATTTCTACCAAAGTTCTATTTTTTTTTTCTATAACACCATTTTGTTGTGGTGTTCTAGGATTTGAAAAATTATGAAAAACTTCATTCTCTAAACAGTAATTTTCAAATAATTCATTTTGAAATTCTTTTCCATGGTCACTTATAATAGAGGAAATGAAGTAACCCTTTTCATTTTGAACCCTTTTTGCAAAACTTTTGAAAGCATTAAAAGTGTCATTTTTATGAGCTAGAAATGATACCCAAGTAAACCTAGAGTAGTCATCCACAAGGACTAGTGCATAGTGCTTTCCACCTAAGCTAGAACTTCTAGTAGGTCCTATTAAGTCCATATGGATAAGTTTAAGAGGTCTATATGTACTTCAACATTTTTGGCTTTATGAGAGGCATGGTGTTGGTTCTCCATTTGGCATGGACCACATGTCTTGTCTTTAGAGTAATTTAACTTTGAAAGTCCTTCCACTATGTCTCATTTGGATAGACTTTGAAGAAGATCCATGCTTGCATGACCAAGCCTTCTATGCCACAACCAAGCTTCATTACTTAAAGACATAAGACACTTAAAAGATTGGTTAGCCAAATTGTCTAAGTCAATTGAATAGGTATTGCCTTTCCTTTCACCCTTGAAAATGACCTTATCATCTAATAGAGTGGTGACTCGACATTCCCTAGGGTTAAAGGTGACTTTGTTACCTTTGTCACACAATTGACTTACACTTAACAAATTGTGTTGTAAGCCACTAACAAGTAAAACAATATCAATTAATGAACAACCATCCTTACCTATTGTGCCAAAGCCAATGCCAATGCCAATTACCTTACCTTTGGCATTGTTACCAAATGTGACATCTCTACCATCTTTCTCTTTGAGTGATGTGAATAGTCTTCTATTTCCTGTCATATGCTTTGAGCAACCACTATCCATATACCAATTACTTGCTTTGGTGGTAGTCACATTTCC
>CATIWR010062746.1:0-32203 GCA_949677035.1 Omphalea diandra
AAGTTTTCTAGAGGTCTAATTGGGATTTAAGAGTTTATCTTGTTTTGATCTTTTGAATTAAAGCTTGGGACTTGTGCTACATACGAATCGGGATCCAAAAATCAACCTTGTTCGTATCACATGGCATAATCTATAATCAAATATCATGAAGATACATTATAAGTATAACAATTGACTATGCAAGTGCAAATGCAATAGCTTTATTTTTGTCGTGACTGAGCAAGGCAAACATTGCTCCCGGGATATTCATGTGATTCATGTAACATATGATTTGGGACCTTTTGGTCCATCTTCTTGTAATTTGCAAATGTTTGACAAGTCGGTCACAATGCCCTTTTTAGTTGCACATGCAAGTGCTTATTCACAAATGATATGCCAAGTAATTGTTAAGAGCATTTAATTCTTACTAGGCCTGTATTCCCATGTAAGATGTAACAATTCAATCATATATACATGTAATAGAACATAATCATATTATTCCCATGTAACATGTAACAATTCAATCTTATATACATGTAATAGAGTATAAACATATCATAGAATTATCACATACATCCATTGAATCCAATTATTATTTCTACTCACCTTTTGATGTTACCGACCTTTACGGTAGGTTTGGTTCTCTCTCTAGGGCTTCCTCAAAGTTTTGAGATCCTAGAATTTGATACATACATGGTTACAAGTATGTCCAAATGATTATGAATGCTTGGTATGCAGTTATGGAATGATCCATGCAAGTGGACCTAGTGTTTATACATATTTTCCTTATACAACAGTATGAGCTTGCTACACGGTCACAACAATAACTCTAGATATACTTATCCAAATGGCTTGATTCTTTTTTTTTTTCAAACAAACTAGACATATAATGGGACAACATATTCAAATTTCAGGCTAATATCAGATACACATAAAATGTGGTGAATTTTTAAGTTTTGCCCAATGTCATACCAGTCTGAGTAGGTCTTACATTCTTAAGCATATCTCAAATTGTACTTGTACAATTGCAAAAACATTCTACCATCAGTTACAAAACATATAAATGAAAATTTTTCATGTTTTACTTATTATACAGTTCAGTCTATAAGGTCACCAAAACAAAAGACCAATCTCTGAAGAAGTAGGTTCGTAACATGTTAACAACCAGTCATGATAAAGGGACAATATCTCAGCAACCATGATGGATTTGGCAACAATATATCACAGGTATGTAGATCATACATAAATATACAACTTCCAAGTTTGGACCATCATCAAATTCTGAGTCTATGGTCATTAAATTCTTGGAAAAACGAATTAAAAGAAAGGTGGTGTGTCATCCATATACATAGTCAGTCCCAATCAATGAGCCATATCTCTTTCCACACAACAAATTAATCACAACTGCTTAACAGGTATTTAGAGGGACTATAACCCTACAAGTTTCATGTTTTTCACTCTATCAAAATCATAATATAAAGTCATCAAAATATAACAAAACAGAAGACTGAGATCATCTCAGTTCGTTTTTGAACCAGTCTTGATTAAGGAGCCATATCTCTTTCCACACACAGAATCAAGTAAAACTATTTCATATGAATTTATATGAGACATAAGGCTACAAATTTTATGTTTTTTACTTTCCCCAATTCCTCTTCTAGGGTTATGAAATCATGGGTGAAAAATTCTGCTCTAACAGCAAAATCAACAGAATCAGCTATTGTTCTCTTGGATTACAACTTCCATCCAAGAGTTCTACCTCAATTACTCCATAATTCCCACTAACCATGCATGATTAACATGTCATGAGAGGTTAATTTCATTTGAGAAGAAGATAAATTACTTACCTATTGTCCCAGAATTGGAAAACCTTAGGCAACCCACACTTTTTCCTCTCCTTATTCTTCTTCTTCTTCCTTTCTTTCTTCCTTAGCTCTCTCTCTCTTTCATCTAGTGTATTTCGACCTTATCTCCTCTCTTACTAGCCCATAATGGCAAATAATTATAATTTGTATTCTTACTCTAATAGGACAAAAGATTGGTGGCTTGTTCCTATTGGTTGAAAGTTAAACAGTTTTGCTTTTAGTCCATCTTCTTCATTCCTTCATCACCTTCGTCCATTCTCTAATTTCTAGATGCTCTTTATAACTTTAGATGAGCTCTTAAACACCATTATTTATGATGCTATAATAAGCATGCAACATGAAATAATTTGTAATATAACTATGCAAACACTGCATATATGTTCAAGCATCCTAAATGCAACGGTGCAATTGTCATTGTCGTGTTTTTACAATTCACATGTCTAAATAATTATTTATCCTGTGCATATGTTCATGTGAGATTTCATATCATTTGATGTAGTGCATATGCTCATATGTGATTTCATATTATTTGTGTAATGATTATATTCATGTGATAATGCCAATGAATAGGGATAGGGATGTTACATCCATATTTTCAAAGCAAACAAAATGTCAAGTTCTAGGTCTTATACTGGATAAGATAATTCATAACGTTTCAATTCTCTAGATGCATATGCAATTACCTTACCATGTTGTATTATAAGACATCCTAAACCTTGATGAATGACATCATTATATACTACAAATCCTCCATTACCAGTAGGAATGGCTAACATTGGAGTTGATGTTAATCTGTTGATGTTAATCTATCTTTTAATTCATCAAAACTCACTTTACATGCTTTAGACCACTGAAATGGTACATTTCTCTGAAGTAACTTAGTCAAAGAAGTAACTATAAGTGAAAATCACCCAACTAGTCTGAAGAAACTTCAAACTTTTGCAACATTCTTTAGGGTTTCTCATTTTACTATTGCTTCAATTTTGTTTGGATCCACCTCTATGCCCTTTTTAGAAATTATGTCCTAAAAATACCACATGGTCAATCCAGAAATTGCACTTGCTTAATTTAGCAAATAGTTATTTTTCTCTCAAAATTTGCAACACAATCCTTAAGTTTTGTTCATGCTCTAAATCATCGCATGTAAGCACTAGAGGCTGGGCATCATTCCTTAGAATGGTTTCCCATTAATCATATGTATCCCTTTATAATAGAAACAATGCATAATCAAACTTTTCTTATGGTGTGCATTTCATCAAATTCAAAACTCTTTGTGTTCTCTTTAGTCATCTCTCTATCACTGATGGATTTGTGGTACCACTGAAGTTAACTGCACCTTGCTTTCATAATTTGTCATACCTTCTCTCTCTTTGAATTTTTGGACCCTGCACTATTGATTCACCAATTTTATGTTATGGTCGATCATGAGATGTGTAGTCCATGAGAATGTGTAAGAGATCTAACTCTGTTAGCAGGTTGATCTCTCAATGGTTAGCATGATGCTTATATGGAATGCAAATCGGTTGACTCCTCTCTCCTTAGTGAGCTTTGGGTACTACCATGACTACCCTATGCTAATGCCCTATAGACGTATAAGACTATGTCATATGATAATGCAAAATAGTGCAGAAGTCATGTCATGTTCATATGTATGTCCCCATGGAACCTATCCCTACTATGATACCAAAAACTATAACTACCATTTCCATTTACAAAACTCATAGCATTTATGTACAAAATACATATGCAGAAAAGTTTTATTTATTATACACACATAATCCAACATGTATTTAATGTACAAATATGTTAACTAATTTCAAGGCTAGTGACCATAACTAGTTCCTACCTAAATGTATGTACATGACACAAGGAGAGGGAAAGAGTTGGAATTCAGCTAACGACCTATGGTCCATGTGTCTCAATGAAAAATTCTAAGCACCAAAGTGTCCAATCCCTATTCCTCAGTACCTGAAAAATATAATTGTGATTTGGTGAGTCATAAATCAATGTATAAAAACAATAATCAAATTCTTATGGCAGAACCAATATAAGAATATCATCAGGATACATTAAAAGTATAACAATTGACTATACAAGTTCAAGGGCAATAGATTTATTTTTGTGTTGTGACCTTGCAAGGTAAACACTGCTTCTAGGAATTTATATGATTCAAGTGACATTTAATTTTGCTAGCCAACATAAACAAGTGAACCATTTGATCCATAACATGTGCCAATGGGACATAGTCTATCTTCCACGTGATTTGTAAGTGTTTGACAAGCCGGTCACAACATCCTTTTAGTTCCATATGCAAGTGTTCATAATAATGGTATACTAAGTCATAATAATGGTATACTAAGTAATCATTAAGACCATATAATTCTTGCTTGACTTGTATTCATATGTAAAAGGTAACAATTCAATCATAAATACATGTAATATAACATAATCACATCATAAAATTATCACACATATACACATTAGAATCTAATTATCGTTTTTACTCACCTTTTGATATAACCAACCCTTACAGTAGGTTTGGTTCAAGGCTTCCTCAAAGTGTTGAGATCCTAAAATTTGATACGTACATGGTTATAAGTATGCCAAAATGATTATGAATGCTTGGTATGCAACTATGGCATGATCCATGCAAGTGCACCTAGTGTTTATGCATGTTTTTCCTTATATGGTAGTCTAAGCTTGTTGCACTCTCACATCAATAATTCTAGATCTACTTATACAAATGACTTTATTCCTTTTTTCAAATACACTAGACACATAATGATACAACATATTCAAATTTCAGGCCAATATAAGACACAAAAAATGGGGTGAATTTTTGAATTTTGCTCTATTTCAACATCATCTCAATCTGAGTAGGTCTTACATTCTTAGGTATATCTCAAATTGTACAAATCAAATTGCAAAAATGATTTACCAAAAGTTACACAACACATAAAGGAACATTGTTCATTTTTTATTCATTGACTAATGCAGTCTATAAAATCACCAAAACAAATGACCAATCTCATGGTGAGCAGATTTCCAACATGGTGATAATCAGTCATAATGAAGGGGTGATATCTCAACAACCATACAAAATTTGGCAACAATATTTTACGTTCATGTAGATAATATATAAATATACAACTTTCAAGTTTAATACAACACCAAATTCCTAATTTATGGCTATCAAATTCTTGGAAAATAAATAGGTGAGGTTTCTTTCGGGTACAGGGTCAGTCACAATCAATGAGCCATATCTCTTTCCACCCAACAAATCAAGCCAAACTAATTTATAGGTGTTTATATGGGATATAACCCTACAAATTTCATGTTTTAAACTTTTTCAAAATCATAATATAAGGTGATCAAAATATAAGAATACATAAAGACTGAGGTGATTTTTGATTGGTTGGGAACCAACCCTAATCAAGGAGCCATAACTCCTCACACTAACCAAATCAAGCAAAACTATTTCATATCAATTTATGTGAGGGATAAAGCTACAAATTTTATATTTTGCACTTTCTCTAATTCCTCTTCTAGTGTTATGAAATCATGGGTACAAAATTATGCTCTAATAATAAAATCAACATAATCAGCTCTTGCTCTTTTCAATTTCAACTTCCATCCAAGAGTTCTACCTCAAATACTCCATAATTCTCACTAATCATGCATGATTAACATGTCTTCAAAGGTTAATTTCATTTGAGTAGAAGATAAATTAACTGACCTATTGTCCTAGAACCATAAAACCTTAGGCTTCCTCCTTGGGCAACTCACTTTTCTCCCTCTCCTTCTTCTTCTTCTTTTTTCCTTAGTTATTTCTTTCTTCTATTACACCTCACATCTAAGCTCTGTATTATGATCCTAAAGGGTAAAAAATTCCACTTGTAAACCTATTGTGACAAGATAAAATCATGGTCTTGCATTCCTATTGGTTGGAAGTTCACTTTCCTCTTTTAGTCCTTCTTCTTCACTCCTTACGCATCTCCATCCATCTCCTAATTTCTAGATGCTCCTTATACTTTAAAATAAGCTCTGTAATACCATTGTTTATGATGCTATAACAAGCACACAACATAAAACAATTTGTCATGCAATTATACAAATACTACATATATGTTCATGTGTCCCAAATGCAATGGTGCATGTGTCATCCTCATTTTTATCCAATTCACATGTCTAAACGACCATTTATCCAATGTATATGTTCATATGAGATTTCATATCATTTATCCAATGAATATGTTCATGTGATAATGCCAAAGAATCTGAATAGGGATGTTACACTAATACTTGATATTGTTGAGCAAACAACAAAATCTCATAGCTTATGTGGCAATAAGATCTTATAGCCTATGTGGCAACAATATATGATAGCCTATATAGCAACCAAATATGATAGCCTGTGTGGCAACAACATTTGATAGCCTATGTGGCAATTATATTTATAATATGTGTGTCAACCAAATGTGATAGCATGTATGAAAATAACATTTGATAGCCTGTGTGGTAATAATATATGATAGCATATGTGGCAACAAAATATGATAGCCTGTGTGGAAATAATATTTGATAGCCTATATGGCAATGATATTTATAGCCTATATGGCAACCAAATATGATAGCTTGTGTGGCAACAACATTTGATAGCCTATGTGGCAATGATATCTATAGCCTGTATGACAATAATATATAACAGCCTGTGTGACATTATATAGTAAAAACTCTTTATTTCATTCGTGGATATAATATTGAGTTATTTATAATTAAATGTTTGTTATGTTATTTGGATTGAAGTATCATTATGTGTTTAATTACTGAACATGCAAGCTCAGTCCTTTGTATTAAATTTTCTTTCAAGACTAGTGGATTAAAAATTGCATCCATGTTGCATTTTGAAGTTGTTGTCTGGCAGTTTATAGAGGTTGGACAAATATGCAGTCTATTAGTATTTTAGTTTGTTGAACCATGTATACTTTGTTGTTAATAGTTACTATGTTGTCAAACAAGATATATAGTGTGAAAAATAATTGAAGGAAGGCCTTTTAATGATAATTGATGGCATGAGAGAATTTTAATAATGTTGTGTCACTTTAGTATTCCATGTCTTATGAATGAGTTAATGCACTTACTTTAGGAATGATTAGTAAATGGGATGTCACATAATCTTTATAGTTTTATGCATTCCCTAAGCATTTTAGAGGATATTGATCACATAGAGAGCCTTTGAGGTTAAGAAACTCATAAGAAGGCATCTAGAATCCCCTATTCCTTTTTCTTCTCCCTTTTTTCTTTTTCCTTTATTTTTAAAACCTATAATTTAGAGGCTATATAGCCCTTATTAGGCTATACAACCTACCTTTTAGGTTGTATAGCCCTCATAATTGGTTTAATAGCCTAGCTTATCAAGGTCAATTTATTAAAAAACCCTTTTTTCTCACTTGAATTTCTCCTTTTTCAAAGTAACTCTTAATGACTTTTTATGATTCCATTGGTAGAATACGATGAGGCCTAATATTCATTTCAAAAAAAGATTTTGAACAAGTTTTAATTGATTTTGAACATTCATTTTTTGCTAATGTTCTATGCTCTTTAACATTTTGATTGGTAGATGTCATAAGTTTCTATTTGAACTAGATTTGATAGTGACCAATTGAGGAACTAAAGGTTCCTATGACCTTGGGAGTCTCATCATGGTTATTACTTATCCCAATAACATTATTGTTTTGCTTTAGCTGTTGATTTCCCTTCCTTTTAAGTTGCATTCTAACCCTGGTAATGGTTAGTAGTGCACATAGATGTCATGCTCTTTGTGAGCTATAAAGGGAGGGGATTTACTAATCCTAAGACCCCTTCCATAACAATTTTTCTATGTACCAGTCAAATCCTCCAAGTGCTTTGCATCACATGTTTATGATTTTTACCTTACATGATGCATGCATTTATGTCTTGGTGCTATATTGTTTCTCATGTGATGTTGGGGTTCATTATGGCGTTACAAACATTCTTATGTACCTTTGCATGGGAGATATGGCAATGTGAATTATACTTATTTGTTTTGCTTTTTTTGTTTATTTTTAGTTATGTTTCATTTATTTGTTAACTTGTGTATTATTATGGTATCGATGATTTTTCTTGATTTAGACCATAAATTTGGTCTTAATAATCATCCTATGAAGTTATGGATGACAATTTGATATGGATTTATGGAAATGCATGATAATCCCAATGCCATGTCACATGGCTTTATTCCCTTTAATATGATTATGCATGATATGGATACATGGAAATGCATGAAAATCCTTATGTCATGCCACATGTCCCTATTCCTTTTGAGATGATTATGTATGATGTGAACGTATAGAAATGCATGATAATCCCTATGCCATGTTGCATGCCTTTATTCCCATTAAATGAATAAGATGACTTAGTTGATTTAATTGCCCTAAAGGCATGTTTATGACCATTAAGTTGGATTAATTAATGACTTGGTTAAAATATTAAAAGTGAATCAAATATGCCTAAAGACCAAATCCGAATATTCAAGCAGTTTAGGGGTGTCTAACCTCTTCCCTAAGTCATATTTAGGGGTGTCTAACCTCTTCCCTAAGTCATACTTAATTTTTGAACCCGATCTCTGAAGGGGCTAAGATGAAATGGGCCTTCTAATTGACTTAGTTTAGGTTTAGATTTCACTTTGCCTATATTCCTATCTTGACCAAAGTCAAGTCGCAACTCCATAATTCCTAAGGATGATACCTAAGTATTATCCTGCCTTAGCCCCTTAATGACCATGGTTTGGAATTAAGGCTTTAAACTTGCACAATGCCTAAAGGATCCCTTATTGATCCAAACACATGAAACATCTCAAGGTATCAACATAAGGACCTCCTATACTTTCGACACCCTCATTGATCGATAAAAGGATCGAGCTGCAAGCAAGATTCCACTCATTCGAGCATGGCCTCGAAAATCGACATGATCACACATACATTTTACTAAAACTAGAAAACCTCAAGATTCCTTCCTAATTAACTTTTTATTCTCCCTTTTTCTTCTCCTTATTTTTCTTCCTTTTGTTCTTTCTTTCTTTCATTCTTTCTTTCTTTACTTTCTCCCATTTCTTTTTTGTATTTCCCCTTTTTATCCTCTCTTATCAGCCCTTAATGGTAAGAATTAAGCATTCTTATTCTAATAGGACAGAAGATTGATGGCTCATTCTAATTGGTTAAAAGTTTAAATTTTCTCTTATGGTCTCTTTTCTTCATTCCTTCTTCACCTATATCCCTTTACTAAGTTTCATCAAATCCTTACACATTTAATAAAATTTCAAGATACTCCTACTTACATTATAGCAATATGCATGCCACATGTGATAATTAGCTATGCAACTATGCAAACACCATATTTATATTAAAATGCCTCAAATGTAATGATGTAAGTGTTATTTTCATGCTTATGTCATGTGATGCATATATGCAAATATACTATAATTAAAATGCAAATAAATTAGATTGAGGATGTTATAATTCTCCTCCTCTTATCGAAATTTCATCCCTAAAATTTTACTTCCTAGAACTTAAGAATAGATAAGGATATTGTCATTTCATATATTCGTCTACTTCCTAAGTGGCCTCCTTAGGAGAGTGATGGTTCCATCTCACTTTAACCATTAGTATCATTCAATTCCTCAACTATTTTAATTGTTAACCAAGGATTTTAACTAGTTCTTTGTGATAAGTCATATCACCAAACAATTCAGTCTGACTCTAATAATATATGCATAGGATCAGTTTGATACCTTTGGAGCATAGAAACATGCAAAGCATCATGTATCCAAGATAATTTTGCCGATAATGCTAACTAATATACCAAAGGTCCAATTCTCTCTATTATCTCATATGGCCCAATGTACCTTAGACTTAACTTTCCCTATTTATTAAACCTAATAATGGCTTTCGATGATGAAACCTTCAAAAATACTTTATCTCTAACTTGATACTCCATTTCTTGTTTATGTCTATCAATATACCCTTTTTTCCTTTGTTGAGTAGCTCACAAACATCTTTTAGCTACTTAGATTTTTGTCACTACATTTTAAACGATCTTAGGCCCCTCTAACTATCTCATCCCTTCAACATCTTAATAAATTAGACTTCTACATTTCATGCCATATAAAGCTTCATATAATGCCTTAAATGGTAGCTATTATTATATACAAATTCTATTAAAGGCAAATAACCATCCCAATTGCCTTTGAATTATAACACACAAGCTCATATATTAAAGGCAAATAATCATCCTAATTGCCTTTGAATTATAACACACAAGCTCATATCATATCCTCTCTGTTTAAATAGTCTTTTTCTAATTAACCATTAGTCTGTGGATGAAAAGTTGTGCTAAAATCTATTTAATACCCAATGTTATTTGTAAGATATTTCAAAAATGAGAAGTAAATTAAGGATCTCTATTTGACATAATAAAGATAGGAATGCCATATAATCTCACAATCTCAATAATATATATCTTGGCCAGTCTATTAAGTGAATATGTTTATTGTATAAGTAAGACGTGTAAATTTTATGACTTTATCCATAATAATCCAAACAACATTACACCTTTATTTATGAAGCAAACTAATAGAAAAATCCATTGAAACTTTCCACCATTTCCATACAATAATAGATAAAGGACACAACTTACCTATTAGTGCCTGATATTTTGCCTCGATCTGTTGACAAGTTAAACATCTTGACACAAACTCAATTGTTTCTTTCTTCATTGTTGACCACTAAAAATTTGACTGTAGGTTCTATACATTTTTGTACTTTTAATGTGCATGCATTGTGTGCCTCCTACATTATTTTTAATCTCAATCCATCAACATCTATTACACAGACTCAACTACCCATCACCATAATCCCATCATCTCTAATAAAAAAAAATCAGTCTTTTTACCTTTTTATACCTTCAATAGCATTTTTTGCAAATATGGATCCTTTTTCTGAGCTTCTCTAATTTTATCATCTATCACAAGCTTCAACTAAAGTGTAGCCATTAAAGCTATCACATTCTCAATCTCAAATTTCACCTTTAAAGCGTGAAGTTTAACTAAGGATGTCACATAATAATCAACCATGCCAACACCAACATCTAAGGCTTCTCAGCTTAAAGCATCAACAACAACATTAACCTTACCCGAATAATAATAAATAATGTAGTCACAGTCCTTTAACAACTCCATCCATCTTCATTACCTCAAATTGAATTGTCTTTATGTTAGAATATATTTCAAACTCTTATGATTGACCAAAATTTGAAATGTCTCTCTAATAGCTACCAACTCTAAGTTATGTGAAGGATAATTCAACTCATGAGGCCTTAGCTATTAAGAAGCATAAGCTATCACCTTTCCATGTTGCACTAAAACACAACTTAATCTCCATCTTAAAGCATCAATATACATCGTAAATCCATTATTTATTGAACATAATGCCAAAATTGGTGTTGTAGTCGATGTTTTCTTTAATTCCTCAAAACTCTACTGGCATTGGTCATCACATTTAAATGTTGCATTCATCCTTAATAATTTTATCAATAGGTCAACAATAATGGAGAATCCTTCCATGAATCATCTATAATAACTGGCCAACCCAAGAAACTATGTACCTCTAATACATTTTTGGGTGGACTCCACTTGACTTCACCTTAGTTGGAACAAGTTGAACATCATGTTTGGGTACTATGTGCCTTAAAAAGACCACCTATTCCATCAAAAAGTAAATTTTACTCAATTTGACATATAACTGCTTTTCCTTTAAAATCTATAATATGATTCTCATATATTTTTTGTGCTCCTCATGATTTTATAAGTATATGAGAATGCCATTAATAAACATAATCACAAACTAATCAAAATATTACTAAAAGGTACGATTAATTAATGTCATAAATGTTGTTGGTGCATCTAAAAGGCATAACAAGGAACTCATAGTGATCAAAACAAGTATGAAATACTATTTTTAGAATGTCTAGCTCAATAAACTTGAATTACGAATACTTAGATCTTAAAATAATTATTGAAAATATTGTTACACCTCGAAGTTGATCAAGCAAATTATTGGCCTAGGGCACCAAGAAGGAGGGTTCAATTGGTGGGTTGTTTTAAAATTAAAAATAAGATTTATGTGTTTAGGAAGTGAAGAAAGAGATGAGAAGAATCAATATAAAGGTTTATAGTTGTTCGGGTGTTAACAAACCCTACATCCGCTCCCTAATTCTACACAATTGAGTAATTCACTCAACTAACTTGGTGTTTCCAAGCTCACACCAAACTTATACAACTTGTATTTTATGGCTCACACAAAAACCCTTACAACTTGTGTATTCTAGCCTCAAACAAAAAACCTCTCATAAGTGTTTTTAGGCTCACACTTCAACCTCTTACAAAAGTTTTAGAATCTAGGCTAACTCTCAACCTATAACAGCCATTTTCATTTGACAAAACTCATATCGCTCTGATACCATAATAATTATAACGACCTTTTCATTTACAAAACTCATTGCATTTCGGTCCAAAATACATATGCATAAAGCTTTATCTATCATACACTCACAATCCAACATTTATTTAATGTACATATATGTTAACTAATGTCAAGACTAGTGATCATAAACTAGTTCCTATCTAGATGTATGTACATGACACAAGGAGAGAGAGTTGGAAATCAGCCGATGACCTATGGTCCATGTGTCTCTATGTAAAACTTTATGCACCAAGATGTCCAAATCTTATGCTTCGGTATATGAAAAATATAATTACGATTTGGTGAGTCGCGACTCAATGAATAAAAATAATAATCAGATTTTTAGGTCATAGCCAATAATGAATTATCATCAGGATGCATTACAAGTATAACCATTGATTATGCAAGTGCAAATGCAATAGATTGATTTTTGTCGTGACCTTGCAAGGCAAACACTACTCCAGGGTATTCATGTGATTCGAGTGACATTTGATTTTGCTGCCCAACATATAACAAGTGATCCATTTGATCAATAACATGTGCCAATGGGACCTATTGGTCCATCTTCCACGTGATTTGCAAGTGTTTGACAAGCCAGTCACGACATCTTTTTAGTTCCATATGCAAGTGCTCATTCACAATTGTTATACTAAGTAATCATCAAGAGCATATGATTCTCACTTGACTTGTATTCACATGTAAAATGTAATAATTCATTCACATATACATATAATAGAACATAATCATATTATAAAATTATCATACACACACATTGAATCCAATTATGGTTTTTACTCACCTTTTGATGTGACAAAACTTTACAGTAAGTTTGATTCCCTCTCTAGGGCTTCCTCAACATTTTGAGAACCTAACATTTGATACATACATGGTTATAAGTATGTCAAAATGATTATGGATGCTTGGTATGCAACTATGTCATGATTCATGCAAGTGGATCTAGTGTTTATACATATTTTCCTTATATGGTAGCATGAGGTTGCCATACTCTCATATCGATAACTCTAGATATACTCATCCAAATAACTTGATTCTTTTTTTCAAACAATTGAGACACATAAAAACATAACATATTCAAATTTCAAGCTAATATCAGACATATAGAAAATGTGGTGAATTTTTGAATTTTGCCCTATTGCAATATCATCTCAGTCTAAGTAAGTCTTACATTCTTAGGTATATCTCAAATTGTAAAAATCCAGTTGCAATAATAATCCATCATCAGTTACAAAACATGTAACGAAACATTTTTCATGTTTTACTGATTATCTAATTCAGTCTATAAGGTCACCAAAACAAAGGACCAATCTCAGGGTGAGCAGGTTTGTAACATGTTGATGAACATTCATGATAAAGGGACATTATCTTAACAACCATGTTGGATTTGGTAAAAATATTTCACAGGTATGTAGATCAAAAATAAATATACAACTTCCAAGTTTGGAATATCATCAAATTCTGAATCTATGGCCATTAAATTCTTAGAAAACATAATCAAAAGAAAGGTGGGGTTTTATCTGAGTACAAGGTCAGTCCCAATCAATAAGCCATAACTCTTTCCACATAACGAATCAATCAAAACTGATTCACAAATATTTAGAAGGGATAAAAACCTACAAATTTCATATTTTCACTTTGTCAAAATCAGAATATAAAGCCATCAAAATATAAGAAAATAGAAGACTAAGATCATCTCGATTTGTGTGTGACCTAGCCTCACTAAAGGAGCCATATCTCGTCACTCACATAGAATCAAGCAAAACTATTTCATAGACATTTATATGAGACACAAAGCTACAAATTTTGTATTTTCCACTTTTCTTAATTCCTTTTCTATGGTTACAAAATTATGGGTGAAAAATTCTGCTCTAACAGCAAAATCAATAGAATCAGCTCTCGTTCTCTTGGATTACAACTTCCATCCAAGAGATCTACCTCAATTACTCCATAATTCTCCCTCACCATGCAAGATTAACATGTTATGAGAGGTTAATTTTAGTTGAGAAGAAGATAAATTAACTTACCTATTGTCCCAGAATCAGAAAACCTTGTGATTCTGTCCTAGGTAGCTCACTCTTCTCCCTCTCATTCTTCTTCTTCTTCTTCTTCTTTCTTTCTTTCTTTCTTTCTCTCCTATTTCTGTTGTATTTCATCCTTCTCCTCTCTTACCAGACCCTAATGGTTTGTATTCTTATTTTAAATAAAACAAAAGATTAGGGGTTGGTTTCCTATTGGTTGAAAGTTAAAAGTTTTGCTTTTAGTCCCTCTTCTTCACTCCTTAAGCACTTCCATCCATCTCCTAATTCCTAGATGCTCCTTATACTTTTAATTAAGCTCTAAAACACCATTATTTATGATATTATAACATGAACACAACATAAAACAATTTGCATGCAACTATACAAACACTACAGATATGTTCAAGTGTCCCTAAATGTAATGGTACTTCTAAATGATTATTTATCTAATGCATATGTTCATGTGATAATGCTAATAATTGTGAATAGGGATGTTATAAGACCTATATGAGCTGCCATTAGAAGGATCTTTAAGACTTAGTACTTGACATAGCCTAAGACAATGAGAGAATATTAAGAGTTATCAAAGGCCTTTTCAAAAGCATTATGCTTGCAACTTAGAGGTATAATTTACTCTCTAAGACTTGGAGGTTTTGAAATAGAGTAATAGGGAAGGATTTGGAGACTACCTCAAGAGATGAAAAAAGATGGTTACTAAAGTTAGAGCAAGCCAACAAAAAGATAACATACTAAGATGATCATTAGAGGAGCTTCGCCAAGGAATTCGTGCACATATTTGAATATGTTAGTAAAAATTTTTGAAGGCTTACGGGAAGTTAGAATCTAAAAAAAGAGTTAAAGGTATATTTTAAGAAATAGTACTCATGATGGAGGAACTAATAATCGCAAGGGCAATTTGACATACATAAGGCTATTAATGTGAATGCGGTATGACAAATGAGATAATTCTTAGATTAGGGAATGATGTTCTCTAAAGCCTTTGAGAGACATTATAAGAAAGGGCTTCTACAACCTTTGGTGCAAATATTAGTACCAAATTGCCTATATATATATATATATATATATATATATATATGATGTTCTTAAATTAATTTTACATATGAAAAGACTTAGGTTAAAAGAGGAAGAAAAGAGTTCAAATTACATGAAAGAAGTTTTACACACCTGTTTAAAACTTTGCATTGTCGTGCAACACTTGAACCTAAGTTAAGGAAGGAGAGCTCGAGACTTGCATGCCCATGCAATTCATATACTGCATTCCTTCAAGCCTATGAACATGCCTATGCAAAAAGGAATGTATATGGAATCATGGCTTGCATGCCCATGCTAATATTTTTCATGGGTATGCATCGCTGAAGAGGTAACTTTTAAGCTTCCAATTCACTTCTAATTACTTTTTCTTCTAACCTTCCAAACCTCCCACTTAGTTTGAATATCAATAGCACTATAAAAAGAGACTAAATCTCATTAATTTGAATGTTCCTAAACATCCAAACTCAAGAGAGAAAGAAATCAACAAGCATACAAGGAGCTAAGAAGAAGGCAAAGAGCTTTGGAGTAAGAAGGTGTAGTCATATAAGGAGTTAAAGATGGAGAGTATGGCTTCCATTCTTCTTAGTTTGATTATTCTCTGCCCTATTATGAACTAATTTTCCTTAATATAGGGTTGTAGATGAATCTTGTCTCACTCTTATGGTGTTCTAATCTAAGTTCTTTTAGTTTTATGCATATTTGTGTTAGCAATCATCATGAACTCCATGTTATTGATTATATGGCCATTAATCATATTTGGTTTTATGAGTTGACTATAGAGAGATGCCTTTCATGAGGTGGACTTTCAATGATTCCCTTAATCTATTATGTGTTGAGAGACTTTAATAGGTTATTATTATCATTAGGATCTTGTTTTGTTTGAAAAATCACATAATGTTTAACTATTGTGTCAAGAAAATTTTCGTTTAAAATGCTATTGTAAGTTAACTGATACTCGAGAGAGATTCATTTATCACTTAAGTGATTTGAAAATAGCACTAAAATGAATGAACTAATTTGACAAAAGATTAGGAAACATAAGTAATTAACAAGTGAAGTTGAATCCCTAGCTAGCTTCTCCTATTCTAATTACTTTGTTTATAATTCAAGAGTTCTAATTCTTAGTTTAAACCCTTTTTCAATTAGGATTTTTAGAAAATACAAGAAATAAGATGATTAGTACTTAACCTTGATCCTTGTGGGAATGATATTCATACTTAAGTGCACTATATTACTTATGACCTGTGCACTAGAAGTTTAAGGGTTATTTAACACTTAACATACACTTGTCATCAAGTTTTTGTCACCTTTATTAAGGATTAATAACATTAATACTAAGAAATTATTTCTATATTAATCTAAAGTTGTCTTTTACTTTAATTTGTGTTTTTGCACTTTATTTTAGGTATATGACTAGAACTTAAAATCGAGAGAATGAGTAAGAGTTACCTTCTCTTGATTTTGAGATTAAATGTGCCTTAAATAAAAAAGTCATAAAAATAAAAAAAACCAAGAGATGGTAAACCAAGACAACAAGTTACTAAAGGAGTTCACTATTCCTCGTTTAAAAGAACTATAACCATTTATCACAAGATTATAATGCCCATATCATGAACTTTTTGGAAATTTACGATACCTTTAGGGAAAATGACATGTCTACAAATGAGGTGAGAGTGTGCCATTTTCACCTTCATACTTAAAGACAAAGCGAAGGCACAGATAAACCCTACGAAACTAAGGAGCATTACAACATAGGACTAACTCTCTTAAGCCTTCCTCAACTCATACTTTCCTCTATCTAAAATGATGAGGTTATATAATAAGATCACAACTTTTAGGCAATAAGATGGGGAGATTCTTAATAAAGCTTAGGAAGGATTTAAAGACCTCTTGAGAAGACGTACAAACCATAAAATTCCTAAATGATTGACTATTCACGCCATATATAATATACACTTTGGGCACATTAAAGACAAGAAATGTATCATATGACCTAACTAAGACAATGACAAATAAGAATTATTAAGCTCATAAGAGGAATGCACTAAACAAAGTACCTGAAATTCTAAACACAGATGCATTACAAGCTCATGATCTTCCTTAACTAAGTAATTAAATTCTTTGAATTATAATGCAATTTCTTCTCCCTTTTTATAGGTGGTATGCATTCTATATGGGAAAAATGGCCATAAGAACATTGATTTTAAAATGGGGAATCCTTTCCCAAGAACAAACTAGCTTTGTAAGGAACTTCAATTGCCAAATCAACAATCTTTATTCCAACATCTATAATCTAGGTTGGAGCAATCACCCCAACTTTTCTTAGTCTAACAATCATGCTTTGAACCTCAAACCATATGACCCTATTATTTTTAATCAACCGCATAATTACCAACTGCAAGAAAAAAAGTCTAGCTTAGAAAGCCTCATGGAGAAGTTCATAACCAAAATTGATGATAGGCTAGATCATCAAGATGAGATGATAAGAAAATTAGATGTCAAACTAAACTTAGTCACCAAAAATAATTATTCTTCTATCCACATCCTTAAGATCTAAGTCAGTCAAATATCCGATGTACTTAGCTCTAGATCTCATGGCACCTTACTAAGTAACTCTAAGGCTAATCCTTAATACCAAGTAAAATCCATCACCTAAAGGAGTGGCAAGGAGCTAAATTCAAAGGTGGAAAAGGAGAAGAAAAAATATGGTAAAGAAGAACATATGCAATAACCCATTAAAGAAAATAAGCCAAAGGAAAAGGTCAAGCCATATGCACCTCTCATTTCTTTCCCTTCAAGATTAAAGAAGCATATGATGCATAAAACTTTACAAAATTCTTAGAGATGCTAAAGAAGATTCAAATTAACATACCTTTTGTGGAAGCATTCCTCCAAATTCTAAAGTATGCTAAGTTAACAAAAGAGGATATGTCAAAGAAAAGAACCATAGAGGAATGCAAAAGAGTGATACTTATTCAATAATATAATGCCATCCTCCTAAGTCGAGGGAACCTAGGAGTTTTAGTTGTCTTTATTTTGGTAAAGCTATTTGTGATTTAAGTTCTACCATTAATTTATTACCTTTTTCTTTATTTGAAAAACTAGGTGTTGGAGAGATAAGACTAATAAGGATATCTTAACAACTAGTTGACCATTCCACTAAATATCTAAAGGAATTATAGAAGATGTGCTCACTAAGGTAGAAAATTTTATAATTCCTATTCGCTTTATTGCCTTAAATATGAAAAAAGATAAAGAAATCCCTCTCTTTTTTGGCCACCCTTTCATTCATACCAAAGATGAAATTATAGATGTTCATGTTGGCACCTTAAATTGTAAGTAAATGACAAAAAAATGGTGTTTAATGATTGCAGGTGTGTGCTCATTACAAATACCCTTAAATTGCAAGTGCATAGGTCATAAGTAATATTGTGTATAAGAGTACATATATTATTCCCACAAAGATTATGCAATAAGTACTAAGCATCTTATTCTTTGTATTATCTAGAAATCCTAAATAAAAGAAGGTTTAAACTAAGAATTAGAATTGAGTAAACTATAAACAAAGTAATTACAAAGAAGACAACCAACAAAAGAAGGTTGCTAGGGGTTCAGCTATACTTATTAACTATTTATGGGTTATATTCTTTCATTCAATTGATTCGTCCATCTAGTTTTAATAACAAATCACTTAAATGATTAATTAATTTCTCTTAAGTATCAATTAACATACAAGACTATGTTAAACTAAAAGTCTCTCGACATAATAGTTAAACATCATGTTATTATCAAATAATGTAAGATCCAAATGATGTTAATAAACTATTAAGGTCTCTTAACACATTATAGATTAAAGGAATCATTGAAGGTTTATTCCATGAATATCTTTATTCATAAAACTCAATATGATTAAGGTCCCTTTAATAAAAAATCAGGGATGTTCTAATGATTACTAACACAGTGGTGAATAAAATTAAAAGAACTTAGATTAGAAAATCAAAAGAGTTAAAGAAGATCCATCTATATCCCTAGCTTGAAGATAATTAGTTTATAATATAAGAACTAGAAGAAGAAGTAATCAAACTAATGATATTTAAAGCCATAGTCTTCAATTATTTATGCTCTTAAATGATTGCCCTTTTCTTCCTCTTTGCTCCTTAACTCTTATTTGATGGCTTTGCCTTTTCTTGTAATTGATTTCTTGACTTTTTAAATGGTTCTTAAATGATTTTGGATCCTTTTTCTTAGACTAGGTTGGTCAAACCTAAGTCATAAGCCTCTTTTGATCTTGACACTAAAGATTGATCAGTTATAATACTTTGTTCAAGTGTTGTTTTGCAGTTTATAAGATATATTTTCATTGGAAGTTGGATGGAAATCAAAATCTTTATCTTTAAGATGAACATCAAAATTCGTAGTCAGAATCTCCTAAATCACAATTGCAACCTTACTTCAAGGATGGATAGAGCTAGGTCAGAGGGATTCGCAAGTGATCGTAAGCTAAAAAGAGTTTGGATTATTCACAGAGGAATTCATAGTGGCATTCACATCTGAGGTCGCGATCGTAAATTTCATAGTAATAAAGGAGGGAACCAAAGCCATAGCCACAACACACCAAATGTCCAAGGCAATTATTGAAAATCAAGAATCGCGAGGGTGAAGTATTTATCGCGACTGTGACTCAATGAAGGGTTGTCTCCTCAACAAACAAAAGAATTTGCAATCTCAATCGTGCCCAAGAGAAAGTTAACTTGCGATCGTGACTTTTGAGTAGTTGCTTAAACACAATGGTTATATTTCTTGGACAACCAATGGGTGAAGGACATATGGACTAGCTGTTAGACATAGACCAAGGTTCTCTATCATGATTTTTGGGTCTTCAGTGCAAATTGGAAAATCGCGATAGTGAAATGGTAGTAAAGACCACGATTTTCGCTTGACAAGCATTTAATACAAAATTTGCTTAGCATAACTTGGAGATTTTGGCATAGTTTTTGACTAACATCTATTTGGTGGATGTTGGCTATAAATACCCTATAAATAGATGTAAATGCAAAAGAATTCAATTAATTGTAACCAAACTCTTGCCAATTTGCTATTGATTCTTCTTACTCTACTTTATGTGTTGTTAATTATTTAGTGTGAGCAATAAACACCTTTATAAGCAGGTTGAGAGTTAACCTAGCATTCAAACCCTTATAAGAGGTTAAAGTGCGAGCCTATTCAAAACATTTGCGAGAGGTTTTTGTGTGAAAATACAAGTTGTAAGGGTTTTGTGTCAGCCATAAAACATAAGTTGTATAAGTTAGGTGTGAGCTTGAAAACACCAGCTTAGCTGAGTGAAATACCCAATTGTGAAGAATTGAGAAGTGGACATAGGATTTTTTAACATCCGAACCACTATAAACTTCTTGCGTTGATTTTTCACTTCTCCTTCTTATCTTTCTAAACGCCTTAACATTCTTTAAAATTTTTAATCTTCCACCAATTCAACCCCCTTTCTTAGTGCACAGGGCCAACACTTTTGGATGATGCAAATTCATAGGTCTTTTCCCCTTTTATAGTGTTTTTGAAGTTTGTATTAAGTAGGAACATGAGGGAATTGAAAGAGGAAGCAGTAGGAACCTTGATTTTGCCTTTCTTATAGTGCATAACCATGTCTATAATGAGCATGGTCGTGCTTCTTTATGATGCCTTTTTGGATTCCTCAAGCATGGTTATGTTTAGAAGAAGCATAAATGTGTCTCTTTATATTCCCTTTTAGATTCCTTAAGCATGTTCATGTCTAGAAGGAGCATGACCATGTTTCATAGGTGTGCTTCATCCTTTAGCTTTTGCCTTATTATTGTATGGTCATGTAACACATCCATGCAAATTTGCAATCCATTTTTTAACTTAAGGATGATAACACTAGCTAAAGTATAAAACATGAAATTATTGGCCTATTTGTTAGCTTTCTAATGACTTTTGAATCACTTTATTTAGAGTTTTTTAGAGAGAGTTATGCTCAAAATAATGTGTAATGCTCTAGCACTGCGAACATGAAACTATGGTTACTTTGTATCTCATCATTTCTTTCCTTGGTTTGGCCATGTAAGGTTGTAGATGGGCATGTACAACTTTTTTCATTCTTTTTGGCTACTTTACTTCATCTTTAAACCTACAAAACATATATTTACTTCATTTAACCTTTACACGTAAAAAATCAACATAAGATCATTAATATTTGGAAGGAAGCAGTTATATCGTACATATAAATTATGCATTAAACAAATTCCCACAAACTTAATATCTTACTTTTGCTCAAGTAAGAACTAATCCCATCTAAGTAAAACTCAATATTTCAATATCAAGTTACAAAGTCTTAAGGAAAAGTTTATCTTAACGAGAATAAAAATTTTCATCAATTAAGTAAATAGACTTACAATAATAATGATTTCCTACAACATGTTTTATTTGCAATCAATGAACATAATATAATGTGTATGTGTATGTCTTGGCAACATATTTCATTCAGAATTTCAATTGCTAATGACCATAGGTAAGAATAAAACATGTTTTAAACAAAATTCCACTTTGACTTCTTAGAAGTCACCTATGACTATGGGCAAGAATATCCCCTATTTTTCCGCTAATGTAGATCTTAGCAACCCAAAGATCATAAGCTCTTTAAAGCTTGTAATGAAAGTCTGGGGATAAAGCTTTTAAATAAGGCTATTGAAAAAAAGCCAAGTCCAAAAACAAGAATGTTGTTAAAATATGAGTTATGTCAATAATGCAAATTACAATTAAAACAATTAGTGCATTTATTATGTTCATTCCTTGCAAGATTTTCATAAATACATCCATACATTTGTATTCTTGTTCATGGTGACTATCAATCTTTATCTTTCTCTTTTTTTGAGTAACTTGCCACCCATATACTTGAATTAAACTTTATGTATATAATTTACAACTAGCATTCCTTTCTTGCAACTCTCATAATTATACAAATAAGTAATAACTTACACCATCATATAACTATATTCTAACCCATTCTCTTGATAGGGGAGGTAAAAGATGCTTTAGGCTATATGGTTTTCATGAGGATTATGGGTTAAAGAAAGAAATGGTTTATTATGCTCATAAGTGAATAAGTACTAAGCTTTAAAGAGGTAATAAAGGATAATACATATTAAGGTATGGATGAGGTTGAATAAATGGCCAAAGAATGCCTCATCATCTCCCTAGGATTGCTAAGTCTAAGATTTCACCTCAAAAGATAATTTAGTAAGTTTTAGCATGTGTAAAAGTGCCCAATCACCTAAGTCAAACATCATTGTCAATTTCAATTCTAAAATGGGCTAGGCCCACTCATGTATAAAGCCTAGCTCAGCCTCATGGAACTTAGCCACGTAACTAATCATAAGCCTAACTTAGTCTCATTGGAGCTCTTAACTCACGAAACAGTGTTTGGTCAACCCACATTCGAGCTCTTTAGCTCATCCTTCATTCTATTTAAGAAAAGATAATCCTCTTTAAAGAAAGATAATCCTCATTAGAAAAGAAACATAGTCTTTGTCTAATACTGGCATAGTGCAACCAATGCATTGTATAAAGGAACATTAACCACGTATTGCATTCATTCAACTTTCACATATTATTACTTTGCCTCTTAAGCATATTAGCTAACTTAAGCATCAAAGTGGATGAGTGACACTAGGCCAAATTTTCCTTTCATCATCCTTTGTCTTTTAGAGATAAAACCATAAGGACTTAAGTCAATCACCTTAAAGCCAAAAAGCTTACCTAGACTCCCTAACTCAGTAGGTCAACATTATTGATGTGATGAGCATGGACTAAGTTAAAAAAATTTTCAACTTTTTAGTCATGGCCTCTCCTTCAGATGTCTTGGAAAACACATCTATAATCCATCTCTCATACCCCTAACATACCAAGCAAACTAAGCCCTCACCAGCACAGTTGATGAGTAAAGCCAAGACTTCTAAGCTACTACAAAATTAGTGACTATCTCACTTTGGTATTGTGAGAAAACAAGTGGGCACTTATCCAAAATTGAGAACAGGTAATAATAGCACTAACATCATTAGCTCAACACCTTAGGCATTTACTTGCATTAGCTCAATGCAACAGGATGATAGAGGAACAAGCTTAAGATGAATGAAGAACTTGACATTCTGAGATGTATAGTGAAGTAGAATAGTCCATATACAAGCTGTCAAAAGTCGAGCTATGTGATTTGAGAGCTTGCTCTTAGATGATGAAGTCGTTTAGAAGAGGATATAGAGATTGTTCAATAGGTGTAAGGTAAAGAGCACTTTACCCTTAACTATCATGTGTATTATCATATCCTTCTATCATAAGAGATAAAAAGTGAGCTAGTGCTCAAAAAGTTCAAGCTGCCACCTATTGATAATTACAATGGGTCAACTGACCCTAAGGGCCATTTATAAAAATTTAAGTCTGCACTAGAGCTGTACAACTTATCTGATGCCTAATATATAAAATTTTCCTCACCACCTTGGAAGGAGTAGCTCAAGAGTGGTACCAAGACCTAGCCCATGACTCAATCTAAAGTTTCATGCAGTTGTCTTAGATGTTCATAGCTAGCTTTATTTTTGTTATACCTTAAGTCAAGATATCCCTGGCCTGTATGAGGTTGTTAAAAAAGGACAGTTGTTAAACTACTTAGAGAAGTTCAATAAGGTGTCCATGCAAATCAATCATCTTAATCATGAGGTTGTCATTGATGCCATGATTCACAACTATAAGCATTAAAACCCCTTTGATTCCCTCAACATTGGCCTTTTTAGGAACTTTTACAAGCTGATGAAGAGAAGCAGTAAGTTCATTTATTTAAATGACAACCTCTTGACCTACTTTTAAGGTCTGTATAACAAGAAAAAGGAAAAGTAATGAGGTGACAACATAAGTGACAAGGGTTAAGCCAAGCAAAATGATTTACACTTAAGCCCTAATGACTCAAGTGGTTGTTTCACTTGGTATTATGCTCCCCTTACAACAAGCATAAATGAGGTCCTTCATTAGATTAAGTGGTCAGAAGAAAGGATCTAATACCTTTTTCCTTTCAAGATCTTAGCTACAAGGAATAAAGATAATCATTATAGCTACCACAAGGATAATGGACACGATACATAAGAGTGTCAAGATTTAAAGGATGAGATTGAGAGGCTAGTTTAGTAATCCAGTCTTGATCAATTTTGAAAAAAGGCCAATAACTAAAAAAACTAGACATAAGCCTTGAGTAGGAGGAAGCACATAGAGATAAGAGGCCTAAAAACAAAAAGTGTATGCTAGGGTTATTGATATAAGTGTTGGTAGGCCAATAAAGGGAGACAACTTGTCTTGAAGGAAGAGTTAAATCCAAGAAGCGTACTCTATAAATTGCAAAGCAAACTCAACCAAGCCTATGTTTTACCTAATTACTTTTTTTTCTTCAGATGATAGAAGGTTGTGTGCCCTTCATGCAGATGCCCTAGTAGTTTAAGGCCAAATTGAAACTGCCTAGTCTAATGAATTCTAACAGATGATGGAAGCTTAAACAACATGATGACTACCATAACCTATAAAACCCTTGGACAAGCCAATCTAGACTTCTTTAACTGGACTTAGAGGAATAAAGGTGGATGTCCTAAGGTATGTTGAGATAAATATGGATCTAAGGGTGTCTTAGACATGACAAATAAATTTAAAGCTATGTTAGTGGTCGTAGATATTCCTTTTGCATACAATGCCATCAATGAGAGGTTCATTTTGTATGAAACTACTACCTGCATGTCCATTTGGTACTTAACAATGAAGATCCCCACTTAAAAATGTATAGCCATGGTCAAGGGAGATCGAAAGGTGGTAAGAGAAACCTATATGAATATCTTGAAGGAAGCAAAAAATACCATCTCAATAGAACCACTTAATTTCTACCAAGATGATGCTCCTAAAATGGTCAAGAAAGTGGAAGACTTGAAGTCACTACTAACTAAGAATTAGGATAGAGCTAGTAGAACTAGTAAAGAAAGGCATCAGCTTAGTCCTAACTGATGACCTTAATATGTTTGCCTAATCTCCATCAAACATAATAGGGATTGACCCCTAAGTGATATCTCATAAACTAAACCTAGATAACTCAGTCAATCTTATATAATAGAAAAGGGGAAACCATGCACTTGAGCTTTCGAAAGATATTGTTAAAAAAGTATGCAAGTTACTCTATAAGAGTTTCATTTAGAAAGTACAATTCATAGACTTGTTGGAAAATGTGGTACTTATGAAAAAGCTAAACATGAAGTGGAGAATGTGTATGGACTTTACTGGCCCTAATAAAAATATAGCTAAAGGACAACTACCCTTTATCAAATGTAAATCAACTTATGGATTCTACTACTAGGTATGAACTTTATAATTTTATTAACGTTTTGTCTGGCTACCATCATATTTGAATATTTATGCTCAATGATGAGAAGACAAGCTTTATTGTAAACGAAAGCACTTGCTACTACAAAGTAACACCTTTTAGCCTTAAAAATGTATGGGCAATATATAAGAGGCTAGTTAACCACATGTTTAAAGAGCAGATTGGCAAAAACATTGAAGTCTATATAGAAGACATGATAGTGAAAAGTTGCTGAGTTAAAGGCCAGTCCAGAGACCTAAAAGTGGTATTAGAAAAATCTTTAATTAGTACAACATGAAGCTTAACCTAGAAAAGTGTTCTTTTTAGGGAGCAAGTAAGGAAATTTTTGGGACTTATGATTTTACAAAGGGTTATTGAGGCCAATCTAGTGAAAATTTAGGCCATTTTTTGACATTTAACCTCTTAAAACCATTGATGAAGTCTAAAAGCTGAATGAGTGTATCACTTCCTTAGGGCAATTTATCTTATTCTCAACTTGATACTACTTGTCATTCTTCAACACATTGAGGGACCTTAAAAAATTTTCTTAGACTAATGAATGCTAAAAATCCTTTAAAGAATTAAATATGATCCTCAATTTGTTTCCTCTACTCAACTGTCCATAATAGGACGAGCAACTATTTTTGTACTAACTGCCACCAAAGAGATAGTGGCCTTAATACTATTCAAAGAAGAAATGGAGAGCCAAGGTCAATTTACTATGTCAAAAAGGTATTAAAGGGATCAATGCTAGAAAAGTAGGCATATGCAATGGTTAGCTTGGTAATAAAATTGAGGCAGTACTTCCAGGCCTACACCATTATAATGTACACAAAACAATCAATATGCAAAATATTTTAAAAAGTTAAGACCCCAATGTAGATAGTTAAATGAGCATTCAGACTTTGAGAATTTGACATTAGATATGAGCTAAGGCAGGTAATGAAGGCTCAATTGTTAGCCAACTTCATAGTAAAAATGACAAGCCTTAAGCTAGGGTAAGAGGTTGGCCCTAATAAATAAGAACATAAGCTACACGTTGATGGTGTCTTTAGATTAGAAGAAGCAATAACATTCATAATACTAAGGACCCAAGCCAAATAATCATAAAGTATGCCCTAAGGTTGAAATTATTAGCCATAAATATTGTTATAGTATAGGCCCTAATCACTAGGCTACAACTAGCAAAAGAGATCCTAGCTGATCACATTGTAATCTATAATAACTCATGCTTGGTGGTCTAATAGCTTCTCGATCATTATAAAATCAGTGATCCAAATATGCTCAAGTATGTAGAACATGCTAAGCATCTACTGGCTAATATTGAAATGAAAGAAGAGAGCTAGAGTTTAGAGCAAATCCTTTATGTTGATAATGAACATGTAGATTTCTGGCCGAGCATGCTACCTTTCACCAAACTGCTCTATTTGATGGAGTATTGTCAAAAGAAATGGAGTAGGCTAATAACTTCTAAAAAGCCCATATGAAAATTATAATTAAGGAAGACAATTATATTAGCCTTTTCATTTGGTAATTAAAGTATAGGTAGATTCCTAAAGATCCAAAGGAAGCTTAAGCAATCATTACTGCTGATTACTTAGAGGAAGATGTTGTCCTATTACAGTCAGCCTTGGCTTTAATGTGTTTCAATAAAGGATGGGAACTGTGCTAAAAAAAAAAATACATGAAGGCATATGTGAAGCCCATAAAGTAGGCAATATCTTAGCTTAGAAGGCAATCTTGTCTAGCCACTTCGGCCCTTTATGTTTAAAGATGTCGAAGAATTTATGCATAAATGTAATGCTAGCCAAAGACACAATTTAATTTTTTAGCAACCTTTAGCTAACCAGCAACCCATTGGCTTGGCCTTGCCTTTCTTTTATTGGGAGATTGACATTATTGACTCTTTTCCATAAGCACTAAGTTAGAAGAAGTTTGTGGTGGTAGTCATAGATCACTTCTCTAAATGGCCCCAGGCTAAAGCTCTAGCCATAATTACATTGGTTAAAATATTGAATTTCTTTAAAAGGTACGTGATCTACTGACTTGGTCTGCCAAAGGTGCTCACTATCAATAATAGGAAGCAGCTTGACTATGGCCTATTCAGACCTTATTGTGCTAACTTAGCCATCAACCTTAAATTCACCTTGGTGGCTCACTTTTAGACAAATGGAATGACTAAAGTAACTAACTAAATCAAACTTCAAGGGTTAAAAAAATATTAAAAGATGTTGGATAGGTATGGGCAGATTAGCTCAACCACATCATGTGGGCCTTTCATATGACCCTAAGAACAACCATAGGCCAGACACCATTCTCTTTAGTATATAAGACAAAGGCAATCATCCCTATCAAGATTGGTCTCCCTTTCTATTAAGTGTTTTACCATGACCCTAAGCAAAATAAGACATTGCTATGCCTCAACCTAGATCTCTTAGCTAGAAAAAGAGAAGATGTCGTCATACAAGCCACTATATATTAGCAAAGGATAACTCAATTTCATAATAGAATGGTGGAGAACTAAGCTCTATAAGTGGGAAAGCTGGTCTTAAAAAGGGATGTTATAATTAAATGTGAAGTTAGATTTGGCAAGCTTGACACTAATTTAGAAGATCATTTCAAAATTACTAAAATAATAGGGCCTACAACTTACAAGTTAGAGGCTGTGGATGGTAAGCCAATCCATTAGACATAGAACATAGACAATCTTAAGCAATACTTTATCTAACAACCTTAGTTGTTTTCTAATGTAATAAGGTCCAATCATGACCTCAAGCCTCATAATATTTCATTCCACAAATATGAAAGGATCTTCATCCTCTTTTCTCATTTATTTGAGTCATTATTTAACAAAGTATACAACTATTGAAAGCAAGTATATATAACTATTGAAAGCAAGTACTGAGCTAATTAGATTAATGCATCATGAAAAAGTCTTCATCTTTCTTTTTAAGTTTTATTATTAAAGCGTGTATTGAGCTAATTAGCCTTGTAAATCATGAAAGGATCTTTACCCTACATTCTACATTATCTTTTAAAATTATGTTTCAAGCTCAAAAGCCTCATGCATTATGAAAGGAAGGTCAAGCCTATGACTAAGGAATGCCTTAACTGATTTAATTCACTCATACTTAACATTTTTCAAGTATAGCTAGCTTGGTGTTGCTAGTTTAGCCTTTGATTCAAGCTTAATGATTCAACAAGATTGGTTATTTAACTCTCTATTTTAATGTTTCCAATATCATAAGCTTAGTTTTCTAACATTTATATTATTATTTTAGAATTATCCTAAGTTTAAGAGCTTAGTTCACATAATTATCTAGAGTTATCTCAAATTTATGCTTCAAAGTAAAAGTGCTTAAATGCTTTATAATGTAAGTATAAAAAGCAAAGAAAGTGTAATAGAAAAGATGAAAGGAAACAATGAGCTTTATTACTTAGAAAAATTTTTGCAAGGATGGGAACAACTAGGGGTTATAGTTAAACCTATATCTATTCCCCTAACTCATCAATATAGTCAAAATCTACCTTTGGATGAGCCTTGGTTAGTTCACGCTTTGCTTTGTTATTATAACCAAAACAAATCCTAGCCATATTTTTATTCACTAGAGCCTTAGCTTCTTTGTCTTTTTGCTACCACTATTTCACTTCTTTCTTTAGCTCAATGTTTTTCTTAAACATTCCCTCTAGCTCAAAGACTTTCCTAATCAACTCTTCCTCATAGTTAGACAACTTGACAATCCTAGCCTCAAAAGGCTTCAATGCCTTCTAACTGGAGTTAAACAGGTTCAACCCCTCTGTCATCTATTAAAAGGTGTCCTAATTATCCTTTGTCAGTGCGACTAGTTGAACACATGCCTTGATCAATAGTTCTCCAATTTAGTGATATTCTTTATCTCCTTCTCAAAAGACTTCTACCTTAGAATTGCCTCTAATGTGACTACTTATGCAAGAAACAAACAAGTTAGTCTCTTTAAACTTATCTCATTTTTAAAGTTATTTAGTGAATTTATCTTGAGGCTATGCATTTTTTCTCAATTTACTATCAAGAATAAGTATCCACTTTGATTGTAGACTTCTTCACCTTAATCAAGAAGCACAAGATACTTCTCGAAGTTAGATCTACATGAGGGCTACAAGCTGCCTATTGGTAAGGTGCTTAAACTTTTCTTCATCATTAAGAAGGATGCAAATCTTTCCTAGAGACTTGCTAATCAATGGATGGCTTAACGAGCGCTCCTTATATTTATTCTTTAAAAATCCCACTAAATTGAGTCCCTAGGGAGCACAATGAGCTCCTGATTTGAGTTGACCTCTATTGCCTCTACTTGAGCCTTTTTCAAAGGAGGCAACTTGATGGCCGTTAGTTCATCCATATAGTTAGTAGGAGGGGGAGGCTCAAATGCCAGTGCATATGACTCTTGAACTTGAGGCTTAGTTGTTTTTACCACTTCTTGTAATTGCTTATGATTTTTAGCCCTTATCACTTAGACCTTGGGCTAACTAGTGCTTCTTTACGCAGCCTGGGTTACCTTTTACCTTGTGATTTCCTCTTTGATGGCTTTTAAGTCCATCTTTATAAAACAAAAAACATTTTATATACATTAGTATACAAGTTATGACTTACGATAAAAACATAGATAACAAAAAGAGCTCAGATTGGAAGATATTTCTTTATAAGCTTAGTCAAATTTATGGGATCCTCTAATACAACTCAGAGTTGGCCAACTAGCTCATTCTCTTACTCGGTAGGGATGATTATGACATCCTAATCATCCCTATTAGTCCATCTTGTGGGCAATCCCACTTCATCCTTGTAAGAAATAATAAAGAACTTATGTTTTTCATTAAGGTCAACTGTATACTTATCTTCACCTTCAACAATCTTATACCCAAATGCACTATTTAAGTCTATATGGCATTTGAATGCTCTCTTTATATTTTTCTTAAGAATTTATAATGTTACTGGACTAATATCAAAAGTTCGCTTCTTAAAGTGTTTAAACATCTTACTTCTCCTATACATCATTATGATCCTGATATGTTCTAAGAACTTAATTATGTGTAGGTTCCTTGCTTCTACAATTATGCAATTAGATGCCTCACAGAAATTATTTTCTACTACATTAGATTTACACCTAAAATATTAATAAGTTATTGACTATGAAATTAGAGGGTATTTCAATAAATCTTTAATAGACTTTGATGCTACAACATCTAATTTCTATAAGTGATTAATAAAATATTGCTTGTAGCTACTTTTAGCACATCTCTAAATTTGATTTTGGAACTCTAAGCCCCTCCACCTTTTTTATCAATTGGACCAAATATGCATAGCACACCATATGTGCTTGGCCATTGGAAATACATGATTAAATAATGCAAGCAATCCCTAAAAAATTAAAACATGTACAAGTTCTCAAAACCATATTACAAAATATGTAAATAAAATTATAAAATTCTGAAGGATATTCATAAGATTGAATTAACCTTTTATGTGTCACTTATAAGGGTAATTTCACTGCCATCACCTAAGTTAATATCCTCTTTCAATAGTTTGCAAACCAATCAATTTGTTGTATTTTCTATGCCTATAATAGCCCAAGAAATTGAGAACAATTGGTTATTCACATCCCTACCTGTGGTTGTTGAAAGTTCTCCTCTATAATAAGTTTTCAAGAAACACCCATCAATCCTAAAAATAGGCCTGTAACTAGCCTTAAATCTGCGACTAGCCTTAAATCCTTTCTCTAGGCAATCAAAACATAAGCAGTGCTTCTCAAATTTATTAGTATTTTTTTGAGGAATAACTAAAGTACTTGTTCCAACATTAGTTGTCTTTAGCTCTTCCATGTAATCCCAAAAACTCTCATATTCCTCTTCATAATTACCTAGCATTTTAGTAATAAGCTCTCTTTTGTCACTTTTTCACATTGTAAAGAATACTTTATACTTTAACTCCTCATCCACTAGCTGTTGAATGTCTTTAACCTTCATTTTTTATTCTTTCAAGATTTTATCTCTATAGTAATTTGTAAGAAATTTCATAGTCATTCTTTTATTCTTAAATCTCTTAAAGGATTTATATTGAGGTTTATAAGTTGTTATCCTAAAATCTTTACTTTATTTTCAATACTAGCCTAGATAATCCAAGTGAATCCCTTGTTAGTATAAACTACTTGTGTAACATCTCTATCCCTATTCATTGGCATTATCACATGAATATATTCATTGCACAAATGATATGAAATCACATATGAGCATATGCACTATATCAAATGATATGAAATCTCACATGAACATATGCACAAGATAAATAAT
>CATIWR010062748.1:0-10083 GCA_949677035.1 Omphalea diandra
TTACAACATTTTAAGTTTTAAAATTATACTTTTTGAGTATAAGTGGAAAATACATAATTTTTTTATTATTTAAGTTAATAAATAAAATATTAACAATATATTTTGATTAGTTATTTTATAAATTAACAACAACTATGAGATATAATTTATCAAAAATTTAATATCAAATCATTATGAGCTAATAATTATTGATAATTACATTCATCATCGTACTAGGAGACTTCTTATGCCAAGCAAAAGAACCATTATAAATTTTTTTTCTCATCATTCCACATGCATGGACCAAAACGTTTTATATTCCACAAGCAATGGATACTGCACTTGTCTTTGTCCCTTTTACAATCATAAATATCGAACCAATCGAAATAATCCTTCCATGTAAACGAGCAATAAAACAGTGTATTCTGACTGAAGTAGTTTTAGACGAAACTTGAAGTAAAAGAAGCCATTGTTGGGAAGTACGTGGGCCCAAATCATCGACTGTAGACTTACAATGAAGGTCACGTCCAATCCAGGACCTAACTGATTTGTTATATTCACTATCTTTTTTGAGAAAAGCCCTGCATTACATCTACCTGCTATCAGCAACACAAACAATATTAGCAAGCACAATTTTATTTTTTTTTTATCAACAAGCGCAAATTTTTAGGGATGAAGAGTTGAATGTGGGTGGATAGTAGCCTATAAGAGTATATATACAGGGGGATACTAAATAATTTTTTTTTAATGTTTTTTAGGTCAAATTTCAGATACTACAAACTCGCTTCAAACTCAATTTGTTGTATCCCTAATATGGGAAGACCAGTCAATAGCTAGCTCTCATTTGTATATTTACATATATAGGGATAACTGACATTTTGTTTTTTTTTTTCTTTTTATTTCAATGACCTTGATTCAATTGGCGGAATTCGCATCCAATATATCCTAATAAAATTTTCAATTCTTTACAGTAGGATGTGATTTTGCCATAACAATAATTTTTCTTTTTAGATAATATCAATCCCAATTCATTAACGAAAGGGAAATATGCTTTCCATACATGAAAAAAGCCGTATTCTTTTTCATGACCCACAAAATCCTGGAATTTAAGTCCCAATTCAATAATCTTGATTCTCATGCCATATGGACAATAATACAAGCAAAAAGCTTGCCAATATTACCTGTCATCGTATACACATAATTCATTTTATTTTATATTTAAACATAGCTATGCATTCCTTCTATGGAAACCTAAGCAAAAACAGATACCAACAATTAATTAATATTGTTACCAGCTAGGTCTTAAACCATGAATCTCTTAAATAAAACTCTTCTGTTGTTGCCCATCACCTTGCTCATTCTTTCAACACAGCTACCCTCAAGTTCATCAGCTGCATTAGCACATCCAATTCCATTTTCTCTTCAAGAAAAATTTTATTTTTTTTTACCAATTGATACGACGGTCCAAATCTACAACAACATAGAGGCAGGCCAGAACGTGACAGTCCACTGTAAATCGAAAGACGATGATCTAGGAAGTCATGTACTACAAGATGAGCAGTCCTTCCGATGGAAATTTCGAGGTAACTTTGTCGAAACGACACTGTTTTTCTGCGGCTTTACATGGGAACATGGATCGGGGGTTTATGACATATATACGGCCAAGAGGGATTTGCATGATAGGTGCCCAACAAAGTGCGTATGGAAAGTTCTCAACAATGGCGTGCATGGCTTTCGTGAAAGGACTGGTGAAGAAGATCTCTATTATTGGTGGAAATAGATCATTTATTTAATATAGTTATTAATCTACTCTAAAACATAAAAGATCTAAAAATTTGCTTCTTCTATTGATCTATCTCTAAAACTTTCAGATTCAAACTAGAATGCACATCCAAAAAAAAAATCTATCAATTTCAAAGAAAAAAAAAAAGTTGCATGTGTATCGTACCCAAATATGACCTTGGGTGTGCGCCACGAACGTGTCCTGACACCTACCATTTTCCATTTGCATGATAGACGAAGTTTTAGCGTTTCTAATTACCCCCTGTTCACCATAGTTATTATTAGTCAAAGTTTACTTAATTTGATTAAAAAAAACTTCCAAATTCTAATTTTGAAAATTAGTTTTCCTTTTAGTACATAGGACAAAATAAACATCACAACCTTTATTTCAATATAGAAACAAAACGCAAACATCAAACAAGGATACAAATGTATATCATCACTTCATCATAATGGGAGACTTCTTATTCCAAGCAAAACAATCATTATAAAGTTTTTTCTTATTATTCCACATGCATGGACCAAGAGGTGTTATATTCCACAAGCAATGGATACTGCACTTGTCTTTGTCCCTTTGATAATCATAAATATCGAACCAATGGAAATTGTCCTTCCATGCAAAGGAGCAATAAAACAGTGTATTCCGAGTGAAGTAGTTTGGACGAAACTTAAAGTAAAAGAAGCCATTGTTGGGAAGTACATGGGTACCCAGATCATCGTCTTTAGACTTACAATGGAGGGTCAAGTCCAATCCAGAACCTAACTCATTGGTTATATTCACTATCTTTTTCGAGAAAATCTCTGCATCGCATCTACCAGATATCAGCAACACAAACAATATTAGCAAGTACAAATTTTTAGTGATGAAGGAATTCATGTTTTGGTGACGATAAGGTTGGAAATGTGGGTGGGTAGTAGCCTACAAGCGTGTATATATATAGAGTGGGTGTGAATGGGAATAGTAACTTGCTATTGTTTATCTCTTTGGATATACATCAAAAGGTTCTTAAGTTTCTAGTGTTACTAAATGCCCTTCGTGTCCCGTACAAGAAACCTTATTATTAGTAAAAGTTTACTTAATTAAGTTCCAAATTATAATTTAAAAAATTAATTTCTCTTTTAATACATTGGATGAAAGAAATAAAATAATTTGATAATAGAAAATTCTTGACTATATTGGATGTATATATTGAATTAATAACTCATCATTATATTAAGTAACAGTTACTGTTTTAAAATAATGTTTTTTGATTCACCATTGGATTAAAAACAGGTGCAACGTATCAGATTTTTCTCTAATATTATTTGGTGATATTACTAAATCCGTCACTATAAAATTCACTCATATTTTAATGCTTAGAACATAAAAAGAAACAGACCGTTTATTTTGTATTTATTCCCTTGCGTTGCTCAGTTTGGAGATCAAAGCATTTACAAGCAATTAGGCATTCCTTAGTGAGTTAGTACAAACAGACCACAGCCTAATTTGGTGATTAAATGGTCAAAGGAAAAAAATGAAAACGCATTGCGGTTTCGTTTGCTTTTAATTTTCTTAAAAAAGCATTTCGGTTGCATTTGCATATTATTCTGCTGATCATTAAAGTCTAAAGTAGACCAATTCTGCAATTTGCTCGAGATCTTATAAAGTTCAAATGGATTTAACTTGGTCATATTATGTATTATTATAAAAATTTGTGTAATAAAATTTATTTTATCTTAATATATGATTTTAACTTGATAAAAATTAAATTTATTAGAATTATTATAAAAAATAAGTGAACTTATGATAAATTTCTTTATATATAAATTATTTTAAAATTTATGATAAAAATTTGACTTATTGACTCAAAAAATTTAAATATTTATGCAATTTTCAATTGTATCTGAAACTTTGAGTCAATTATATCTTAGCTTGATGAATTGATTTTAATTGTATCCCCACTCAAGTCAAAATCAAAATTTAGTAAATTGCATATTTAGACTCAATTGACCCTTATATTTTTTCAATTGGTTCAATCAAACTCAAAATTAAGTTTAGAGCTTAACTAATATAATACTTTTATTTTTATTCAATTTAATTCTATTTTTACTAAATTAAATTTATTATATACTTCTATATGATGAATTTTAATTTTATAGTTAAATTAAAAAATTAAAAAATTTAAAATTTAAATTTATAATTCATAAAATCTCTCAATTTTTTTTTTAAAAATTTCTCCCAATCTTTTTTAAAAGATTAATTTTTATATTTTAAATAATAAATTTAAAATTTATTTAAAATAAAAACTTCTAAAAAAATTTAAAAAGTCAATTATATGAGCTTAATTAAGATGATACTTTTATTTTTTATTCAATTTAATATCATTTTTTGTTTAATTAAATTTATTATGTACTTTTATATAATGAATTTTATTTTTATATTTAAATTCAAAAAATAAAAATTTTAAAAATTAAATTTATAATTCATAAAATATCTCAATCTCTCATTCCAAAATTCCTCTCAATCTTTTTTTGAAACGTTAATTTTTATATTTTAAATAATAAATAATTTAAACTGTTAAAAATACAAACTTTAAAATATTTAAAAATTTAATTACATGATGACCTTAATTAAGATGATACTTTTATTTTGTATTAGCTTAATCTTTTTTTGCCTAATGAAATTTATTATATACTTTTATATGAATAATTTTAATTTTAAATTAAATCTACAATTTTTTTAAAAAAATTTATAATTCATAAAATCTCCTAATAGCTCATTCAAAATTTTTTTCTCTCAATCTCTCCTTAAAATTTTAATTTTTATATTTTAAATAGTAAATTATTTAAAATAAAAACTTTAAAAAATATTTAAAAACTCAATTACATGAGATTAGTTTAGATGATATTTTTATTTTTTATTTAATTTAATCTCAGTTTTACTTATTAAATTTATTATATACTTTTATATGATATTTCAATACTTAAATTTGAAAATTGTAAAAATTTAAATTTATAGTTTGTAAATCTTTCATTCTCTCATTTAAAGAAAATTTTAGTTTAATATTTTTAAAAATTAATTTATATATTTTAAATAATAAATTATTTAAATTAATAATTTTTAGGAAAATTACATGATATGAACCTAAATATTCCTAAAAAAATTATCCTTTCAATAAAAAATTAAGGATTTATTAGTTTGTTATTTAGATATATAAAATAAAATTTGATAATTTAAAACATATGAAATTAATATAAATTAATTATTTATCATCTAAAATAAAAGTAAAAATACAATTTTAATATCTTTTGTGAAAAAATATTTAAATTGAGTAAAATTAAAAATATCATCTTATTAAGATTTAAACTTAATTTTGAATCTAATTAAAATAATTAAAAAAAATATAAGAGTCAATTGACTCTAAATATGCACTTTACTAAATGTAGATTTTAACTTGGAATAAAGTTAAAATCAATGTATCAAATTGAGATGTAATTGACTTAATTAGAAGTTTGATACAATTATAAATTTGTAAAAAAGTGAGAATTTCTGAGTAATTGAACCCAAAAATTTTGTTATACTAAATGAGAATATTTGATAAATTATGATATAAACTCTTTTATCATAATATTTTATATTAATATATTACCATTGAGTTACTAGTGCCCACTAAATTACGTACAAGAAGAAGTAATATTATCACAATAATATTTTTGCTCCTCTATTAAATAATTTAAAAAATTATGATAAAATTATTTTATCATAATAAATAACTTTTATTCTTATGAAATATTTTGTCACAATAAATTGAAAATTATAATTTAGGCACATGAAAAGTTGAATTTGAATTTAAATTCAAATTTATTAAAAATTTAAAAATATCATTTATTTTAAATAAAAATAAAATTAAAGTTGAATTTAAATTTAAGTAAATAATTTAAATATTTTTTTAAAATTTTTTTCTTTTAATTATTCTATCTTTTATATATTTTGTAATACAAATTATCATTTTTAATATTATTTTTGGATCAATCGAGTTGGATTATGGGTTGACCCATTTGGATTAGTTTTAACTTGGTTCGTCGGGTTAACCCTTATCCGACCCAAAAATTTTGGAGTCATTTTGGGTTTGGCTCATATTTGAACTGGAGTTTGGATCATATTTTTTAGGTAATTCAGGTCGGATAAAAAATTGCCACCTTTAGTCTTGAGTGTTATACCTGTGAAACACATGTAGTTAGTAGCAACACAGAGAATTATAGGTTATTATATTGTGAAAGGGAAACCAACAACAATGTTTACGGTTTGAAACTTTGAATCTATGATGCATAAAAACTCTTGAATGGAGGCGTTTTAACATTTCGAAAGTGTTTCATTCAAGAAAACTCATCGAAATTCTCCTGAAATATTTCGAGCACATTTCTGTAATTTTAAAAAATCAATAAATGAGTTTTCACTTTGAAAATGTGTTTTCTTTTCTACTATTAATTTTGGTTATGAAACTCATGAACAATCAATATTTATTTTAAATATTAAATTAATTATTATCATCTCATTTATATAGTTAATATTGGTTTAGATAATTATTTTTAATATGATCTCATAATTAGTTGTTTCAATACTTATTATATGTAAGAAAAATATTTAAAAATATGTCCTTATATTTTATTTTTTTATATTTACATGTTTTCTCCATGTTTCATTTTCTATATTTTTAAAAAAGACCATTTTTCCATGTCTGTTTTCATATTTTCCAATTTCGTCCTACCTAACTCTGAATTGTATATGTATGTTGAATTTGTTATTGCACATTTTAAAATGGGATTTTGTGAGCTTTATAAAGTAGGAATTGAACAATTAATGAAAGCATTATCCACAATGATATCTCAATTGATTTGCAAGGGGTTTTGGCTTTTATTTCTGAAATAAAAAGTTGCAGCAGATGTTGCATTGCTGCTATGAATAGCCTTTTCAACATTTATTCTTTTCTACATTTAGGCATTTTTTAAAAGAATTCAAATTTAATAGAGATTTGAATTCGCAATCTCTTATTAATCTTGAAAACAACTTTAATACACAAATAAATAAAAAGCTCGTTGATATTATGGATCAATCTTTGAGTATATATATTATTACACATGCAATATTATAAATTATATGTTTTTTAAGTATAGGGGAATGGGATTTTAACATAACCCTAGTGCCTACTAATTTAAGACATTCACAGTAATCAATAAAAACTGTTAGATATCTTAATTAACCACAAAATTAGTCAACGTTCTCAAATTAGATTATTACGATAACCACGTAAAGATAAATATTTTTAGATGCATCAAGCTAATGGGTGGATTGACAACCTATCAAAATTTCATTTCAGTCTGCCTGAAGGAAGCTTTTATTATAAATAATAAAAAAGGATATATATATATATATATCTCGATTATAATTAGATAAATAAGCAATGCACTTAATTTTGGGCTTTTATTTCATATATAGAAGTACAACAGAAGCTATCAAAGTAGTTAAGATTTCCACTTAAAACAAATGTCATACTTATCATCATGACGCTTCATACATGGACCATTAGATTTTACAAGCTAGAAACAATTATGGCATTTTTCAGAATCCCTGTGGTATATGTGAATATCAAACCAATGGAAACCTCCTTTCCATGCAAAGCTGCAATAATATAGTGTAGTCCCCCATAAATAAGGACAAAACTCAAACTCGAAAGTTTTCTGGTAAGTGAGTTTTTGGACACCTAAATCATCATCTCTCGATTTGCATTGAAGGGTAAGATCTGCCCCTCCATCTAATCCATTAGTGACATAAGCGTGAATTTTGGGTACGACAGTGTTGACTATGTTGGCTCATTTTGATATCCCACATCGAGGAAATAACAAAGGAAAGAAAAGTTTTTTTTTTTTTTTTAAATAGAGATTTAATTTCTTTAGTTTAATCATCCCAAAATTGTCTACTCATCTCTTAGGCAATTTTCAATATTTCTCCCTCTTTTGTAATATTTCACTTTGTAGTCATTTTCTTAGTGAAATATAATTTTGGTATTGTCTGAGGACGTAGGCATAATTGGCCGAACCTCGTTAAATTTTGGTGTTCTTATTTTATCTTTATTTTTCAATAGCTACTTTGTAGGGTATAGTTGTAGTGATATATTGTGCTATTAAATTACTATTAGGGTAATTCTGTCTAAGGAGATTGGGTTTTAAGTGGGACTGCTTGTGACCCCTCCAATCTTTCCTAGGAATCAACTATAGTGTGGTTTTACAGTACAATCTTTCACTCTCTGTTCACCTATAAATTTATTAGGTGAATTTGGTGGGTGAAATATTACCCTTATTCCACAACAATTGGGATCAGAGCCAAATGTTACTCTTAGTATGCTCTGTGGTTACAGTTTAATTTGATCTTTCACATCAGAAAAGATTTTCTTGGGCTAATTGTATTATGCTTTGAAGGCTATTGGAGAATTTTGTAATCGAAATGGAGAGCTCTTTAAAATTATTCACACCTACCACGTCGACAGTTTCATCACAACCTATTTGGGCAAGAACTGTCGTAGCAAATTCAAAATTGGCAGTGAAAATTTTTAATGGCACAGACCATTTCCGTATGTGGCAAAGTGAGGTTCTAGACGTTCTTTTTCAGCAAGGTCTAGATATTGCCATTAAAGATGAGAAACCAGATGATATTGAGGAGAAAGATTGAAAGAGATCAATCGATTGGTATGTGGTACAATTCGATCATGTCTTTATAGAGAGCAGAGGTATGCATTCTCGAAAGAAACCTTTGCAAGTAATTTATAGAAGACATTAGAAGAAAAATTTTTGAAGAAAAATAGCCAGAATAAGCTTCACATAAAGAAGAGGTTCTTTGCTTCACTTATGTACCGGGTACCATAATGAATGATCACGTTACCAGTTTTAATCAGTTGACTACTAATCTAGTGAATGTAGATGAGACATTTAAAGATGAGGATCTAGCTTTGATGTTGTTGGGATCACTTTCCGAAGAGTTTGAGTTTCTTGAAACTACTCTTCTTCACGGGAAGACTGATGTATCTCTTAAAGAAGTATGTGCTGCCTTATACAGTTATGAACTAAGAAAGAAGGACAAGAAAGTTAGTTCCAGTAGAGATGCAGAAACTTTAGTAATTAGAGGTCGTTCGCAGAATCCAAGTAAGAGAAAGAAGGAGAGATCCAAGTCAAGGCCCAAGTTGAGCAAAGATGAGTGTGCCTTTTATCTAGAAAAGGGGCAGTGAAGGATTGCCCAAAACTGAGAAATAAGGGCAATCTCGATAAAGGAAAAGCTGTAGCAGAATTAAGTGTTACTGAGATTGAGATTGCAGTGTCAGATTACTCACTTGCTACATCATCAAATAGTTCTTATGATGTATGGCTATTGATTTAGCATATAGCTATCATATATGTCCCAATAAGGAATTGTTCTTTGATTTTAAAGAACTTAAAAATGGTGGAGTTGTCTACACAGTAAATAATATCCCTTTGACAACATATGGGACTGGCTCGATTCGCTTGAGAAATGCGGATGAATCAATCATCATCTTAATGGATGTTCATTATGTACCAGAATCGAGAAAAATCTCATCTCTGTTGGGATTCTAGGCTCAAAAGGGTTCAAGGTGAAAGTGAAAAATGGAGTGATGAAGATTATCGCTGGTGCACGTGTGATATTGACAGGAATTTAAAAGAACAACAATTTGTACCACTATCTAGGTAGTACAGTTATAAGGACAGTAACAGTAATAACTTCTATAGATGATCGAGAGACAGAAGTAACCAAACTATGACATATGTGCTTGGGGCATGCTGGAGAAATATCCTTGAATTTGCTTGCTAAGCAAGGATTGTTGAAAGGAGTGCAAACTTGCAAATTGGATTTTTGTGAGCATTGCATCAAAGGGAAGCAGACAAGGGTCAAATTTGGGACAACAATCCATAATACTGAAGGTATCTTGGATTATGTTCACTCTGATATTTGGGGTCCCTCCAAAACTAGTTCTTTGGGAGGGAAACACTATTATGTGACTTTTGTTGATGATTTTTCTCGGAGAGTATAGGTGTACACAATGAAGACAAAGGATGAAGTGTTAGGAGTTTTCCTTAAATGGAAAAAGATGGTGAAAACTCAGACAGACAAAAGGATCAAACGTCTCCGAACAGACAATGGTGGAGAATATAGAAGTGATCTATTTGAGAAAATTTATGAAAATTAAGGCATTGTCAAACACTTTACTGTCAGATCTACACCATAACAAAATGGTGTGGGAGAATGCATGAATCAAACATTATTGGAGAAAGTTC
>CATIWR010062753.1:0-57961 GCA_949677035.1 Omphalea diandra
TCTCTCTCTTCTGGTGTCATATACATAGATGTGCATCAAGTAAATGTTTGATTGTGTGTAGGATGGATAAAACCTATATGCATATGTATTTTGAACATGAATGATATGAGTTATGTAAATGAAAATGGTCGTTACATTATAGGCTTTCTTCTTCTTCTTATCCTTCTTTTCAGCTCTAGCTTTTAGATAATCTACTTTCATGTAGCTAAGCCTTCCACATCCATAGCATTCCATATGCTTAAGCTTGCCTTTACTCTTCTTCTTCCTCATCCTTTTGAAGTTATTTGTTAGGAGGGCTACCTGTTCTTCATCATCTAAGCTAAGGTATTTAGAGGTAGCTTTGAGCGTTATTCAAATCTTCTTCTTATTTGTATCTTCAGATGTGGATGAAGCTTCTTTGTTCAGGTTCTTCTCATAGTCAGTGGGATTGCACAACAACTTATCAAGCAGCATGGTTTTCTAGTCCTTTGAGTCCATGAGAGAGGTGACCTTGTTAAGCCACTCCTTAGGAAAACACCTCAAAACTTTTTACACAAGTTTGTTGTGAATGTTTTCCTGAAAGCCTTTATTTCTCTAATAATCTTAATAAATAGAACATACATTCTTGAGATTATTTCATCATACTTCATTTGAAAGGTTTCATATTGGAAAATACAGGTTTCCATCTTATTTTCTTTAACTCGGTTTGTTCCCTCATGTGTGATCTCCAAGGCTTCCTAGATTTCCTCGATAATTAACTTCATACTCACTTTGTTGTACTCACTTTTGTTTAAAGCATAAAAGAGCATATGGATAGCTTTCACATTGTTAACAACTTACCTTTTTTCTTTATTAGACATCTCATCAATATCCTTTTTTATTTGAGTTCCATCAGCAAGTGTCTTCATTATAGTGTATGGACTTTTCTTTATAATTCTTCATAGCTTAATGGACTCAGATCTAAAAAAGTAGTACATTCTGCTTTTCCAATACAAGTAGTTTTTTTCCATTAAAGGGAGGTCTCACAATTGATTGTCCTTCTGGTCCATGCTTATTTTGGGTTGCCATAATCATATCCCTCTTGCACTTAAGCTTCAAAAGAGGTTAGACTCTGATAACAATCATTAGTTTGGATGGAAATGAGGCAACCTAAGAGGGGGAGTGAATTGGGTTAAAACATAAACAAAAATAAACTTAGCGAAAGCAACAAACACAAATCAATATAGAATTTTATAGTGGTTTGACAAAGTGCCTACTCTACTCCTCTCCCCAAGCTTTGACTTAGGCGTTTCTATTCTTTTTGCAAGCTCAAGAACAACCTTTTCCTTTTCTAGGCTCAAGGATAACTTTCCCTTTCCATGCTCAAGTACAACCTTTACAACTACTCTCTTTTAACAAGGAATAAAAGAGTAAACTCAACCCTTGGTATTTTTTTAAGGTACAATATCAATTTTTTAACCACTAGCAAGGATAGATCCAAGCAGTGTCAATGCCTCTTAATTAGGTAACAAATATATTTTTAGTGCTCAAGAAAATATACTCTTAAAGAGTTACAAAATATTCCTCACACTACCAAAATCAAAGCAATAACAAAAGGTTTGCTCAAAGAACTTGTTAGATGTTTTCTAGTCATTTACAATTGATCTCTAAAGTTTTCTAACCTTTATTTGGTCTTCAACATGTTCTTTATATAGTCAAAAGTTAAACTAGTTGTTGGAATCGCTGATGTTCAGTCTAATAGCTTTTCTATAAAACTAGTCATTGGAAGTGACAACGCCTATTGTTTCTAATCAACTCCTACTTATCTTATAATAGATAGTTCTAACACATGTTGCTCATCCTTCCATGGTGATTGTGGCTTTAATCATCTATTCCATTAGTCGTTGGGTTCTCTTTGAACCTGTTGGAATTGTTGTTCAATGCTTATTATGTTTTCACCATGGTCTTTGAATGATTAAGAATACTTTTGACATTTGCAGCACTTATTCAATGCCTGTTGCATGATGTTGTCTCAAGGCCATGGCTACCATATGGTAAGATTAAAGGATATTAGCTAACCTCATAGGGATTTTTCTTCATCCTTAAACCTGGAGTCATCTAAATAGGACATACTTACAGGTGATGAGGTGCAAGATGATTGCATATCGCTAAAAGCTATATCAAGTTTATATTCAATAGTTCCATCTATACCCCCTTCAATAGCTTTAAGACCACCTTTAGTTCCTCCTATAACTCTAATTTCACCGATAGCATCTATTCCTTTTGTAGCTTGTGACCCACCTAGAGCTTTATAGATTGATGTTGGTTTTGGTGCTGCTATAATATAGGCATTTACAACAACCATAATAGTGAGAGAATGGCAAAAATAATAAGATTTTGTTAAACATTGTAAATAGATAGGGGATGAAAATTTTAATGGCTCCTTGGATTGAGATAAGGTTTTGGATTGGCTTAAAAAGATGAAGAAAACATTTACTCTTATGGAGATGACTAATATAAAGAAGATTAGTACAACCTTCATTTTCCTAAAAGGAGTAACTAATGAATGGATGAGCAAGGTGCATCATTGTGTGGTAATAACTTGGCTTATTAGTTTTTTTTATAACTAAGTTTAAGAAGGAATACATTTCTAAGAGCTAGAAGAAAAGAAACAAAGTGCCTTCTTAAGAGTTATTTATAGCAACATTTCAGTTAGAGTATATGTTGATTAGTTTGAGGAATTATACTAATTTATGGTTAATCTTTTTCCATTTGAGGACCTAAAGTATGATCAATTCTTAAGCAATTTAATTGTGTCTCTTTAGTCTATACTAGCAACTTATGATGCTACTTCTTTTAAAGGTCTAGTAAATAAGGCTTTAAACGTAACAAAATTACATGAGGAGGAGGAAGAGGTAATCCGAAAGGGGATGAAGCTTGCACATAGGCCATTTCATAATTTTGAGGATAATCTTACAAAGAAAGGTAGTGGTACATTATAGGCTCGATCTAGATTTAGTGGTAATGGTAAAGATTTTCAACGACAACATAGTGGATTACCATAGGCTAGGCAGAGCTCAGTGTAGGACATACTTTAAGACATAATTTTAGGCCATGGTAGAGGCCTTAACCCCTTTTTATTGTTTTATTTGTGGGAAACATAATTATGATGATTATAAGATAACGACTAATGGATGTTATAATTATGGGAAAGAAAGACATATTATGAGGGAGTGTCCTTATCTCATTCATGCTAGTGATTCTGTGTAAAGATTTGTTGCACCTAAGAATTATAAAGATGCTAGATCAAAAAGGGTTATTAGAGCCATATCATTTAATCAGCCTAGTAAGAGTTCTCAACCTAATAGAACATAGTCCCAGGCTAAAGTATTTATTATGTAATAGTAGGAAGCATTAGCTTCACCAAAAGTTCTGATAGGTATGTTACTAATCCTTGGTTAAGATGAACATAGATGCAAACACTCTCATTATCATTTGCATTTGTAATTCAAGTAAATAGGAAGATAGGATTATTAGATGAGGTCCTAATAATGAATGTTCTTATGGCCAATCTTACCATTTTTTAGTAGGTATTTTAAGATTGTGTGGTTAGATTAGGAGATCATGAATTGTTGTTAGATTTAGTTCCTTTACCTCTTCAAGATTTTGATGTAGTATTAAGGGTGGATTAATTATCTCAACATCATGTCATAATGGATAGTTATAAAAAGATGTTAACTTTTAAGTACCTTTGAGAGGCTAACCTTATTTTTTGAACAAAGTGACCTCTCATTCCTTCTTATATAATTTTTTCTATTATTGCTAGGAGATTGCTTAGGAAGGGATGTCATGCTTATTTAGCTTATATGTTTGATGTTGAGTTAGAAGGATCTAAACTAATAAATATACCTATTGTGTGTGAATTCCTAAAGGTGTTTCTTACGGAGCTTCTGAGTTTACTTTCAAATAGGGATAATGAATTCTTTGTTGCTCTTTATCCAGGTATTGCTTCTATTTTACAGGTATTATATTAGATGGCTCTAACAATGTTGAGGGAATTAAAAGCATAATTATAGGATTTGCTTGTTAAGGCTTTATAAGGCCAAGTGTTTCTCTATAGGGAGCCCTAATGTTGTTTGTGAAAGAGAAAGATGGCTTTTTGAGGTTATATGTGGATTACTGATAACTTAATTGGGTTACAGTGCAAAATAAGTATTTATTACCTTGCATTGAGGATCTCTTTGACTATGTTTAAGGTGTTAAGATGTTTTGCAAAATAAACTTGTGGTTTAGGTATCACCAATTGAGAATTAAAGAGGTAGATGTCTTTAAGACACCTTTTAAAACTTGATATAACTAGTATAAATTTTTAGTAATGTCATTAAAGTTAAAAATGCTCTAGTTGCATTCACAAATTTGATGAACAGGGCATTCTGAGATTGTGTTTATTAATGATATCTTAGTATATTATCACGAGAAGGAGGAGCATGAGAAATATCTAAGAAATATGTCAGAGGTTTTAAGAAGTGAATAGTTGTATACCAAACTTACTAAGTGTGAATTCTGGCTTAACATAATGGGTTTCTTGGGGCATGTTATTTATGCAAAAGAGGTTCTTATTGATTATAATAAGATCAAGGTAGTGGTTAATTGGGAGGCACTAACTAATCCCTAGAGGTTAGTAGTTTTTTAGACATAGCTAGATATTATCATTGCTTTGTTTAAAATTTCTCCATTATTGCAACACTTTTGACTTAATTGCTCTTAAAGAATGTGAAGTTTGTTAGGATAGGTGAATATCAGGAAATTTTTGAAAAGCTTAAGGCTTATTTGACTTTAGCTCTTATTTTTACTCTTCCTTTAAGTAGTGGTGAATATGTTGTTTATAGTGATGTTTCAAGGAAAGGTCTAAGTTATATGTTGATGCAAAATGGGAAGATAGTATCATATGCTTCCAAACAACTTAGCCTTTATGAATTAAACTATTCTGCCCATGATTTGGAGCTAACAACAATAGTCCTTACATTAAAGACTTGGAGGCATCATTTATATGAAAGACCTACAAAATATTCATAAATCATAAGATTTTAAAATACCTTCTTAACTAGAAGGAACTGGAGATAAATGTGGTAATTTGAATCCTTAAAGAATTATGACTTTGTCATCGAATATCATCCTAATAAGGCTAATGTTGTCGTTGCCAGAAATCCTTTAGTTTTTAAGGTTGTTCTAACTTCATTCTTTGAGAGCATATTTTAGATAAATGATTCAAGTGTTTTATTGCAACACTTTAGGTACAACCTATTTTGGTCGATCAAATTCAAGAAGCTTAAAGTTAAGATATTTGATTGATGAAAATTATTAATAAAGTGAGGAGTGGTGACCATTCAGACTTTTCCATTAGAGAAGATGGAACTTTGATGATGGGGAACAAGGTTGATGAAAGTTATTAATAGAGTGAGGAGTGGTAACCATATTGACTTTTCTATTAGAGAATATGGAACTTTAATGATGGGAAATAAGCTTTGTATGCCAAATGTAAAAAGTTTAAAGAAAGAAATTATGAAAAAATCTCATTACTCTATTCATTTGATGCATCCAAGTAGTACTAAGAAATATTTGAATCTTATGAAGTATTATTGGTGATGGCATATGAAAAAAGAAATAAAAGATTTTATGGTAAAGTGTGAGGTGTGTTAATAATTTAAGGCAAAACATTAGTATCTTATCAGGCAATTGACTATTCTAGAATGAAAATAGGAACATATCACTATAGATTTTGTATCTAGTTTACAACTCTTAGTGGATATGATGCAATAAAGGTGATAGCTGATGAATTGATGAAAACTAGAGTTGTAGAATTAATGGTTGAGTTTACAATTTTGGACATTCTAATGACCTTTTCACTACTATTGGGAAGACCCTAGCACCATTCACTAGGAGGAGTGACTTCTACATTTCATCAAAAGATAAAGATTCTACATAAGGAAGAGGTTGTTTCCATTCATGCAAAATTAGAAGAAGTGATCTTGAGCATTGTTGTACCAAACTTAAAAGGGGTTAAAGTTATAAGAATTACTAATGAGTGGGTAGATCCTAATGTAGTTGGCATCATGTAGAAATGAACTTCCTGTGAAAGGATGCCATAAACATTTTTAAATTTCTAGATATTTTGATTTAATTTATAAGAACAAGGTTAGGGTATTCAAAAGGAGGAGACAAGTTAAAATCAAGGAACCTCAAAGGCCATTATTAAAATACCTTATAAGATAAGGTGAGACAATAGAAGAAAAAGAGAAGGGTCAACTAGAATGGGACTTCATATACATTATAAAGAACACCTTCTCTAGAAAAGTACAAATCAACATTGAGAAGTCCAGGGTAGGAGAAAGCTTCGAGGTGTATAAGAAGAAAGGTTAAAAACTCAAGGATATTACTAGGAAGGAAGAAGACAAAGCCTTAGTTTTTGGGTTAAAAGAAGAAAATGAGTGAGACTTCATATGGACCATACGGTGATCATAGGATGATTGGCCCTAAGAAGAGAAGGAGGACCTTGTAAAGAAAATGAATAGGTTAGCTACTAAGGAGCAACCTAGTTACCAAGATTAGGAAATAGGTGAGAAGAAGAGCATCACAGATGGTAAGTACTTACGGATTAGCCTCATAAATATAAATAAGATGATTGAGAACTCCTTCAATACCTTAGTTATTGAAGGTAATGAAAGACATAGCTCAAGGGCAAGAAAAAAAAGGAGGATGAATAAGATGCTATAGCTTGGTGGAAGAGCAAAGGAGGATGAATTGGATGGTATAGATTTGTGGAAGAGCTTCTTATATGTTGAACTGGGCAATTACCTAATGAGGCAGGAGTTTGAAGGAATTATCAAGGCCATAACTGGCATTGAAGAGACAGTTGAAGAGGATAGTGAACAACTAATTAGTGGCCATCTAAAACTCTTCTATGAACAAACTATAGAAAAATAGATCACTGTAATGGGATAGAAACAAAATAAGGATAATAGTGCAATATAGAGGGCAAAACTCAGACTCCAGTCGCACTCATAAAACTGCCTTCTAATGAAGATGTCATAGATGTATTAGTCTCTAGTTATTTGAGGAAGTAAAGAGTGATGAATTTGTCCATTTCTGTGATGTCTTTTTTGATGGTATAGTGCATGGCATATATCATTTCATAAGCATAATTAATATTAATTCTATATATACCACCACTGTTAATCTTGGAACACATAAAAATCTTAAAATTTTGATAATCATAAGCAACATCGCACTAAAAGAAAGAAGGAAATTTGAACAACTATTATGAAAGTACCAATATGCCTTTACATGGACGTATAAAGATATTCCAAGGATTGGTTGATAGATTACTATACTCAAAATACTCATTTACTAGTACATGAAGCTGGTAAAATCAAATGCTAGACGATTGTAGCCAAAATAGACATAATTGGTCAAAGATGATGTAGCCAAGCAGTTAAGAGCCAAATTTTTAGAAGTAGTAGACTACCTAGAATAATTAGCCAATGTAGTATCAGTACCCAAAAAGGGTGGACAAGTGAGAATATGTGTTAACTACAAGGAATTGAATAAGGCTTACTATAAAGATGACTTTTAATTGCCTCATATTAATGTTTTGGTAGATAACTCTACTACATGCATTATGTTTTTAATCATGAATGAATTTTTAAGGCACAAAGAAATTCTTATTTCCATAATGAATAAAGTCAAGATAGTCTAGGGGATTTATTACTACTGAGTGATGTTGTTTGGGTTGAAAAATATTGAGACAACATACCAACGAATGGTAATCATGTTATTTTAGATTTGATATACAATGAGGTGGAAGTCTATGTCAATGACATAATAGTGAAGTTTGATACTCATGAAGGTTACTTTGAATCTTTGAAAAAGTTCCAATAGAAGGTAGATCAATATCATGAGGTTAAGTCTAAAGAAATGTGCATTCAGTGTCACTTCAAGAAAGTTGTTAGGTCATATAGCGAGCAAAAAGGGCATTGAGTTAGATCTAGATAAGGTCAAGGCTAATGCCGACACCCAAGATAAAAAAAATGAGTTTCATAGATTCTTAAGGCATGATCAATACTTTAGTCAGTTCATTTTAAGGTTGACCCGATTTATGAGCCCACCTTTAAGCATTTGAGAAAGGATCAATGATGAATCTATTAATTTTGCACTTAATAGTTGAGAACATATCTGTGGGGATAGTCTTAGGACAAAAGGATTGTGAAAAGAATGAGCATGTAATGTACTATTTTGATAAAAAAGTACAATTAAGTAAAGAAGACATGTTTGGCTATAGTTTGGGATATTAGGAAGTTATAACATTAGTTTCAATCATATTTGATAGAGGTAGTTTCTAAATTAGACCCGATTAAGTATCTATGTAAAGCACCATCACTAATAGGGAAGTTGGTGAAATGGTTGATGCTTTCATAAAATTTGACATCACATATGTGATGAAAAAGGTAATTAAAGGTTGGGCAGTCGCTGAGTATTTAGAATAACAACACATTATAGAGAGAGAACAAGAATTGTTTGCATTTTCTTATGAAAGTATGTGCATAATAAAGGCCTATGGATGGAAGATGGATTTCAATGGGTCAATGAATAGGAAAGGAGTAGGAGTTAGAGTGATCATTATTTCACCGTAATGAGAGTTATTATTGATAGCAAAAATCTTGAGTTTGGAGTAATCAATAATATGGCAGTAAATAAGGCATGTATATTTAGGCTTGAATCACTCATTTAGATAAGGGTCAAAGTAGTGGAGGTGTTTATAGTTTCTATATTGGTGATCTCTTAAGTTAATGAGTAATCATAATTAAAGAAAGAATGACTGAGGCCATACTTGGAGTATGTGAGAGTGTTAACTTGAAACTTTTAGAGAATCACATTTCTTCGCATTCAATGAGAAGAAAATGTGATGACAGGTGCCTTAACTACTTTAGTTTCCATTTGGGATGGGCTATATAAGATGTCAATGAAGCCATTACTTATAGTCAAATTGAGAGTACCTTGCTACACTAGTGAGAGAGTGATGACAAGCTATGATACTATGACATGTAAAATTATCTAAAATGTAAAACTTACCCCAAGTGTATAATGCCATAAGGTGATTGGCATCACAGTTAATCATTTATGAGGATATGGTTTATAAAAGAATGTTGGATGGGGTCCACCTAAGGTGCTTAACAAATGAAGAGGCTAGAAAGGTTATGAAGGAATTACACATAAGTGTATGTGGCCCACATTTGAATGGAGTAGATTTTTGCCAAGAACACTAATATTAGGGTACTTTTGGACCATTATAGAATAGGACTATATTAAGCTTACTAGAGCTTACCATAAGTGTTAGGTTTATGGAAGCCTTAATCACTACCACTAATAAAATTATAGAACTTAACTTTACCATGGACATTCTCGACATAGGGCATTGATATTATTGGAGAGGTAAAACTAGTATCTAGAAAAGGTCATAAGTACATCATAGAGGCAATTGACTACTTAAAATGGGTAAAAGCCAAATCATATAGAAAATTGAGGCAAAGCTGAAGCCAAGATTGATAGAGAAGAAACTCATTTTATCATTATGATGTTTCACATCATATGGTGATAGATAATGATGTTCACTTTTAAGCTGACTTCATTGCAATTCTAAAAAAATAAGGAGTAATCCACCATAAGTTTTCATTGTACAGGCCATAAGCAAATGGAACAAAGATCCTATAGAGATAAAATGGAAATCTCTTTATCCTATTTAAAGGAAAGATCCTATAGTATCAGTGCATGGGGAACAAATATGATTAGCTAGCATTACTTGATAAGAAAAGACTAAAATCTTTATATCATGTACAACTATATCAGAAGAGGATCTCATATGCAACTGTATCAGAAAAGACTGTATTAGAAAAGGATGAAACACAACTTTAATAAAAGGGTTAAGTTGGGAGTGAATGTAATTTGTTTGCATGCTCTAAACCTACGGGGAAAGTTCAAGCTAAATTGAAAAATTTTTTTATGGTCAAGTTGATATACTCTGATGTAGCATCAAAGCTGTCAAACTTAAAAAGGAATGAATTTTTAAGCTTATGAACTTAGATTGACTCAAAAGGAACTTTGTATGAGATTAAAAAAAAAAAAGAAAAAGAGAAAAAGCTAACTAGGTTGAAAACCTTGAAAAGACGACTTTGACAAAAATTACAGTGACTAAAGCAAAAATAAAAAAGAAGAAAGAAAGGAGAGAGAAGGTGACCAATCAATAATCGAGCATAACAATAGGTTGATTTGAGAATCAGGTAGAAGAGTAAGTACGTAAACAACAATATACTAATTTTAAAGGCGAAGGGTAAAAAGAAGGTCTTAAAGGATTGTGATTAGCAAAATTGATAGGATGTTTTGGTGTATTTTTATTAGAAGTAGTAAAGAACGCATAAACTTAATAGTGAACATGCAAAATAAAATGATTCATGGCAAAGCATAACAGTAAAAGAAAATATTTTATCATATTGTAAGTAGCCTATCATACATGTGTTTAAAGTAAATAAAATACAAAGTTTCTCTATAAACTTAGTTATAACTTTATTACTCATAAGGTTGTAGCATCCTATGTCCAATATGTATCGCACAATATTGCCTAAAAAGCAACTTCATTAGGAGGAGAGGTCATAAAAGGAAAGAAGGGAGCATCCACCATGTCCTATATGGAAAAAGTGATAAACTGATGGTCTGCCTAAATAACATCCACCTTATCCAAAAAATGTTGAGTGAGTGGTTCCTCTACAAAGGAATGAAGTGAGCCTACTAGATTTTAGGGATCTCCAAACCAGCATTGAATTAAGGAAGGATTATAAAAGTTGCCATAATATAGGGTAGGTATGATCACACAACTACTATAATTCCTCAAGGTAACCCTAGTCAGTCTCTACTAGGGACATATCTAGTGGTTGTCATAGTTAAAGATGCAAGATAACCAATCCATCCACTCTATTGTGGAAGAAGCGGGGCTTAACAAATGATGGTTCAAGTGGTGTTGTAGAAAGAGCCATCTCGCTTTTATGGTAGGAGCCTATAATAAATCTAGTCTATGTTACAACTAGATTGGAAAAAAAATAAGAATAAAAAAGACAAAAGGGAAAAAATCTCATTGGGTCAAAATTTGAAAAAATAATCTAGACAAAATTGAGCCATCTACTAGATTAAAAACATGCAAAGGCAATGCAAAAAAAATTAAGGTGAAAAATAAAAAAATATATAAAGAGATAAAAATAAAAAAATAAAAATAAAGGTGATGAGGACTAGTAAGCTCGAAACCTTTTAGCTAAGCATAGGAATGCAAATAAAGATCTTTTAACCATGGTTGAATGATAATGGTATTATAAAGGTGAATAAGCAAGTATTGGTTCCTTTTTCCATTGGTATATATAAGGATGAGGTATTACGTGATGTAGTTTCGATGTATGTTGGTCATATGTTTTTTTAGAGAGGCCATGCTAATATGATCAAAGGGTAATGTATGATGGTTTAAGAACCATTATTTTTTTTTTTATCATGGATGGAAAAACATACCAAGTTGTACCTTTACCTCCAAAGAAAGTTTTTAAAGAACAAATATGCATAAAATAATAATACGAAGAGCTTGAATCTTTATTGTCTAAAACTTTAAAGAGGGAGCAAGAAAGAGAGAAAAAAGAAAAAGTTATGTTGAGTTGAGTTGTTAAAGTAAGTGTAATGGAAACATAAAGGAAAAAAATGAGTATTTATGCAAAAATGATTGATGTAAAAAAACTATTAACGGTAGCCTTGACTTGTACTTATGTACAAGGATGTGTTGATTGTTTTTAAAAAACTTAATAAAAGTTTGTCTAGAGTTATTATTGATCTTTGCAGGTAAAAGAAGATCTCTTTCCCAAGGATGTTCCTTAAGGTTTGCCACTAATTAGAGGAATTACATGTTAAATTGATTCCATTCTTGTTGTAAGCATACTGAGTAGCCTAACATATAGATGCAACCCGAAGAGACTGAGAAATCCAAAGTCAAGTAGGTGAGCCTATAGAGAAGGGGTATGTGTGTGAAATTATGAGTCATGTATGGTTCTCATATTGTTGGTGCCTAAAAAAGATGGTTCATAGTGATGTGTGCTGATTGCCAAGTCATCAAAATAATAATGAAGTATCAATGTCTTATTCCTAGGCTAGATGATACGTTGGATGAATTGCATGGTTCTTATATGTTTTCAAAATTTGATTTAAGATCTAGATATCATCAAATAAGAATGTGTGAGGGTAATATGGGTTTTGAATGGGGAAAAGAACAAGTTGATGTTGTTAACTTACTAAAAGTCAAACTTAGTTTAACACCTTTGCTTGCCTTGCCTAACTTTGCTAAAACTTTTGACATTGAATGTGATGTAAGTGGTATAGGTATTTGAGAAGTCTTGATGCAAGAAGGAAGACCAATTGCATTCTTTAGTGAGAAACGAAGTGGAGCAAGTCTTAATTACTTAACTTTTATGTCTTGGTGAGTGTTTTAGAGGCATGACATTACTATCTTTAGTATAAAAAATTAATTATACATACTAACCATGAGCCTTTTAAATATCTTAAAGACAAGGAAAGCTAAGCCATAAGTATGCCAAATGGTGGAGTTCATTGAATCATTTTTGTACATCATTAAGTATAAGCAAGATAAAAAGAATATGGTTGCTAATGTTCTTTTAAGAAAGTATGTTCTCATTTTCTAAACTTAATGCAAAACTATTAGATTTTGAGAATATTAAGCAATTATATTGTTATGACCTTGATTTTGCTAATGTATATGGTGTATGTGAGAAAGGGGCTTTTAACAAGTTTTGTAGACATGATGGATTGATTTTCAAAAAAAAAAAGTTATGTGTGCCTCAATATTCATGAGAGAATTGCTTGTGAGAGAACATATAGTGGTGGATTAATGAGGCATTTTAGTGTTAAAAAGGCTTTAGGTGTTTAAAGTGATCATTTCTTTTGACCACACGTGAAAAAAGATGTTGAAATAAAGTATAGGAGATGCATTACTTGTAAACAAACTAAATAAGTTGTATACTCCTCTTCTTATACCTAGTTTGCCTTGGATAGACATTTCCATAGACTTTGGGTTAGGTTTACCAATGTTAAGGGGGAGGGAAGACTCTATTTTTATTGTTGTTGACATGTTTAGCAAGATGGTGTATTTCATTCCTTACCACAAAATTGATGATGCAACTTATATTATAGGGATGTTCTTCAAGGACATTGTGAGGTTGCATGGTGTTCTAAGAATAATTGTAAGTGAGAGATGTGAAATTCCTTAGCCACTTTAAAGCAAGTTAGGTATAAGGTTATTGTATTCAACCACTTATCATCCCTAAACATATGGATAAATGAAGTGGTAAATCAAGCTCTATCTACACTTTTGAGAGCCATAATTCAAAGAAACTTGAAAAATTAGGAGGAATTTTTGCCATGTTAGTTGTTTGCTTACAATCAAAGTGTGTATGCTACAATCAACCATTCACCATTTTAGGTTATTCATGGGTTCAATCCATTAACTCCTAAGGATTTGTTGCCATTACTTAAGCAGGGATCATTGACACTAATGCAAAATTCAACATTTCAAATGACTAAGATCAAGTGTCAAGGTCTCAAAAGAATATTTCTCTCAGCTATAACCATGATTTTCATTAATCAAACAAATTCATTTATTATAACAATAAGTCCTAAACTAATCATGGCTTATTTGTAATAAACCAAACATAATTAAGTGTGTGTGTGTGCTTTGGCATTATATTTAATTTAATATTTTGATTTCCTTTCATTCATAAGTTAGAGAAGGTTCCACTTTGATTCCTAAGAATCACATGTTTCAATAGGAAAGACTAATCCACTTTTCCCCACTAATGTAGACCTAGCAACCTTAAAGATCATAAGGTGTAATAGCTTGTAATATACAGTTAGGTCTAAGGCTAACAAAAAGTGGTAAAGTCTAAACTAAGAGAATTTTTGCTAAGAAATAGTTTTACTAATGATGTGATGTATGATGAATACTTTATGTGCATTGCCTTTTTTGTTTCCCCTTGATGTATTGATCTTATTTTACTCTTTCTTTTCTTTTTTGCTTTTTCTTTTTTCTTTCTTTTTCTATTTATTTTTATTTTATTAATACATATATAAAAGCAAAATATTAAAATATCAATATGCCACCCCAAACTTAAATTGATCTTTATAGTGCAAAATATAACAATAGATGAGCCATTTTTGCCGATTCTTCAAATATTCACTTATGCACATGAATGACCCAACACACAACAAATCATTGTATAAACATATCCTAACTCTATTTTCTTAATAGGGGAGGTAAAAGATCATTTAGGTTATATAGTTATAATGAGGGTTATGGGTTAAAGAAGGAAAGGTTGTCAATACTCTTTAAAGGTATTTTTTATAAAGCACAAAATGGGTAACAAAGGACAATTTACATCAAGGTATGGATGAGGATTAATAAAGCAACCAATGAATGCCTTAATCATTTTCTTAAAGTTACTAAGCTCTAGGATTTCGCCTTAAAATGTGTTTTAGTTTGTTTTAGCACATGTAGAAGGTTTTTACTTGCCTAAAGCATGCATGATTGAAGAATCTCACATTGAAATCCCTATTTTGGCAAGTGTGCTCAATTTGTTCTAATGTGTTTAATCAATTTTAAACAAGAACATGCTAATTAGATCCAAATCATTACCATAAGCAAGTTTAAATCAATTAATTTTAATTAATGGTTATAAGTTTTCTTTATTGATTTTTTCACCTTAAGACTCGAAAGCTAACTCTTAACCACTTAAATTATCAAATTGTAACGTATGAGTGTAAAAATTCAATCAAAGATTTATAATAGAGCGTGTATATTAAATTCCCTAAAATTTCCCCTTAAACTTAAACATCATTGTCCTCCATGATTACAAGCATAAAGAAAAGCAAAAGAAGAAAAAAACTTCCCTTGAATGGAGAAGCAATATAGCAAAAGAGATTTTGCAATATCAAACACAAAACCAAAATGAAGGCTTTAAGGCTTATACTATCAAAGCATAAATTATAAACTAAAGAACGCAATAGTCCAATTATAAAAGCTTCAACATAATGCATAGTTCCAAGGTAAAAACAAGATAAAGAAACACAATGGATATAACAACAACAAAGTGGAACATAGCAAAAATGTAGAGTTCCAACAACATCACAAAAATATAACATGATAACATCATATAAAAGATAACAAAATACATTAAATACATTAAAAACAAAAGTTCATGAGGTCAATCTTATGGTAGAGGTACTGAAGGGAAGTCAACAAGCTCAAAATAAGCTTAGAGGTGACCACTCATGTTGCTCATTTGATTATCAAGGGATGGGAGCTTTAATCTCACTTCATCTTTAAATGCCTTTTATTGTTGGTCCATATGCTCTAAACGAGACTCTAATCACACTAAGACACCTTCAAAAGGCCCTAAAGATGGTGGAGGAGGTTGGGGAACACTAAAGGATCCTTTACCCATAGACACATCATCTTTTCATCTTCTCATTATTACTTCATTTGTTGGGATTGGTACCAACTAATAATAGGGATTGTTCTTCACAATACGGCCAATACAAAGCATAGTGTCATAAGTAAGCAAATTGGGACCCTTACCCATAGTGAGATTATCAATGTCTCAAAAATCATAAAGCCTCAAATAGTGGTTGTTGGTTTGGATGGAAATGAGGCAACCCAAGAGGGGGGTGAATTAGGTTGTAAACAAAAATAAAAACAAAATTTAGTCAAAGAAACAAACACTAATCAACACTGAGTTTTATAGTGGTTTAACAATGTGTCTACTCCACTTGCCAAGCTTTCACCTAAGCCTTTTTATTCTTTTTACTGGCTTAATAACAACCTTTCCTTTTTCAAGGCTTAAGGACAACCTTCCCTTTTCATGCTCAAGGATAACCTTTAGAACCACTTTCTTTTAACAAGGAATAAGATAGTAAACACAACCCTTAGAATTTTTCTAGAGTACAATACCAACCTTTTAACCACTAGCAAGGATAAATCCAAATAGTGTTAATGCCTCTCAATTAGGCAAAAAATATACTGTTAGTGTTGAAGAAACCTACTTTCAAAGAGTTACAAAATAATCCTCACACTACCCAAATCAAAGCAACACCAAAAGGTTTACATAAGGAACTTGTTAGATGTTCTCTAGTTATTTGCAATTGAGCTCTAAAGTTTTTCTAACTACTTATAGTCTTCATAAATGTTCCTTATATAGCCAAATGCTAAACTAGTCATTGGAATAGTTGATGTTCAATCTAACAGCTTTTACACAAAACTGTCTATTAGAAGTGACAACATCCATTGATTCCATTGATCTTATAATGGATAGTCCTAACACCTATTGTTCATCTTTCCATGGTCATTAGCTTTGGCCTCAATGCCCGTTGGAGTATGATCAACATCTATTGTTGATTTCCAAAAAGTGTGAACTTTATACAAAAGTGATTCAATGCCTATTGGAGATCTTGCAATATTCGTTGGAAATATTTTAATGCTTATTGATTGTTTGAGTGTACCCCGTTAGGAGGTCCAAAAGGTGTGGTACAAGCTAGAGCACATTTCCAATGCCTATTACGAAAGTCCAATGCCCATTGTGAGGTCCAACATAGCTCAAATTAGAGCACTTCACTAATGTTTATTGTAAAAGGACATGCTCATTGTGAGGTCCAAAGAGCATAACTTAAACTAGAGCACTTTTCTAATGCCATTTCGAATTTCTCAATGTCCATTAGATGATCTAGAAATTTTTATTTATTTGTTACACTAGTTGAATATCCTTTTTGAATTTTCAATACCATTGGAAATTGTTCAATGCCCATTGCAAATTTCTAATGACCATTGAATTTGTTCTCCTCATTATCGTTCGTCGAGTCTATTCATAGGATACAAAAACACTAAAGTACAAACATTAACACTTCTCAAGGTTTCGTCATTATTTTGTTATCATTCAAAACACATCATTCAAAGTAGAAGAGTGAGACCAATGCCTTGGGTTCACATGTTCTCTAAGTATTCTCCCTATTGACATAACATTCTCCCCCTTTTTGAGTGATGACAAAACTAAGATGCTTTGATACCAAAAATTAAAATCTTAAAACACAAAGGATATCAAATGTTACAACACAAAAATACAAAAGTTACTTACAACCTTGGATATCAAATTACCACAAAGGATACTGAATGTTGTAACATAAAAATACAAATGTTGTTTACAAGTCTGGATATCAAATATACCACAAAGGATACTAAATGTTGAATGTAAAAAACATAGAGGATACTAAATGTTATGTTATTAAGTGAGTTCGAATAAAAGTATCCAAATCCTAACAAATAAGTGATACCAATCAAAATATCCAACAATTATCGTCCCTTTTTTTCATCATGACAAAAAGAGATAAAGGCAATATTGAAAGTGATACCATAAAATTTTATTCTAAGATATTAGACAAAGAAAGATTCTCCCCTTAAAAATTTAGACCAACTTACTCAAAAACAAAGCAAGTAGGATGATACCAAAAAGAAATAGGCCTTCTTAAGATATCTTATAATGTTATCTAAAATACAAAACACTTAGAAAAGAAAAAAACCTCCTATCTATTTGCTTTCTTCTAAAAAGTATCCCAAGATATTCAAACAATAATTCAGTTGACATTACTTGGGGTCACATGTTCTGTTCATGTGTTGAGGATAACAAGAGAGGAAGGATAATGACTAGAGATCCATAATCTAGACTCTCCTTAGCAAAAACATAGTATAACAAAGAGGAATAGAGATAAATTATAGTTTACAATTTCCAAAATATAATAGCCTCTTCAAAATCTACAACTCTACTTGCCATTTGATTTTCTATTTTGAGCAGATAGTGAGGAGCCTCTACTCCTACAAAATTAAACTTTTTTTGGTACCCATTTTCTTGTGGGTCTATATAGGTTAGTGACAAAAATATATTCATCTCTCAAATTAGTATAACAAAAATATGCTTTATGGCCATATTTTCCATGGTAAAAACTTTTCCAAATGAATGCTTTCTTAAGCTCATTTGTGGAGCAAGTGTGAGCTGGCTTCCTAAAGGATTGATACCTAAAACGTGAATGAACCTGTGCATTCTTAATACACATGATTCCATAACTAAAGACATGATTTGCATTTGGCCTGTGAAAGTGTGAATGTTAATAGTTAATGTTGTGCTCATGTGATTTTGATGAGAGTGAAAGAGTTCTAGCTTTGGTAAATGCTTTCACAAACTTTGGCTTTGAAATGGAATGTTTAAAATGGTCAAAACCTAAGCCATGTCTATTTTTTTAAGTCTTTTGAAAGCCCAAAATAAGATCAAGTTTTTCTTTTCCTTTTTTAAAAAAGGCAAGTGAATCCTTCAAAGTTGAGATCTCTTTCTTGAGACGCTCATTTTGAGAAAACATAATTTCATAAAACTTTTTTTCTTTATTTAAAGCCTTATTTTCCTTTTATAGTAGATTAAAACCCTTTTTAAGTTCCACCAGTTCAATCTTCAAAAATTTATTTCTTTTAAAACATTATCAAAATCATTGTTGGTGGATTTTAAGGCCTCTATAGGATTTTCAACAGTAAACATGTCTACCAACTCTTGATCATCCTCATTCATATCACTATTAAGAAAGCTATAACATACCTATTTTGAATAATTCAGGCCATAAGGTAGAGATTATTCTTTCTCTTTTTCCCATCCTTGGCTCTTCTTCATCCTTACTTAGTTTAGATGCACTCGAATCATCCTAAGTGGCTTTATAGGCTTTCTTCTTATTCTTATCCTTTTCAGTTTTAGCTTTACAACAATCTATTTTTATGTGGCCAGGCCTTCTGTATCCATAGCATTCAATATGCTCAAGCTTTCGTTTGCCCTTCTTTTTCAGCATCCTTTTGAATTTATTTGTTAGGAGGGTTGTCTGCTCTTCATCATCTAAGCTAAGGCATTTGGAGGTAGTTTTGTGTGCTATTGCAATCTTTTTCTTATTTACATCCTCAGCTGTGCATAGAGCTTCTCTATTTAGGTTCATCTCATAATAAATGAGATTGTCTAGCAGCTCATTAAGTGGAATGGTTTTCAATTCCTTTGTGTCCTTGAGAAAGGTGACCTTATTGAGTCGTTCCTTTGGCAAACAACTCAGAACTTTTTTCATAAGTTTCTCATGTTTTCCCAAGAGCTTTCATTTCTCCAACAATTTCAATGAATCGATCGTACATTCTTGAGATCATTTCATCAGGCTTCATTGGGAAGGTTTCATACTGGAAAATGAGGGTCTCCTTCTTTTTTTTCTTTGACTTGATTTTTTCCCTCATATGTGATCTCTAAAGTCTCCCAAATTTCTTTAGAAGCCAACTTTATGCTCATTTTGTTATGCTCACTTCTGTTTAAAGCATAAAAGAGCATGTGGATGACCTTGTCATTATTGGCAACTTACCTTTTTTCTTTATCACACATCTCATCAATGTCTTTCTTTATTTGAGTTCCATCAATAAGTGTCTTCATTAAAGTGTATGGACCTTTCTTTATAATTCTCCACAACTCAATGGATTTAAATCAAAGAAAGTAGTATATTCTGCTCTTCTAATACTGGTAAATCTATTCCATTGAAGAAGGGAGGTCTCATAATTGATTGTCCTTCTAGTCCATGATCATTTTAGGCTACTAAGATTGTATCCCTCTTACACTTAGGCTTTAAAAAAGGTTAGGCTCTAATGCCAATTGTTGGTTTGGATGGAGATGAGGCAACCTAAGAGGAAGAGGGTTGTAAACAAAAACAAAAACAAACTTAGCAAAAGTAACAAACACAAATCAACATAGAGTTTTATAGTGGTTTGGCAATGTGCCTTCTCCTCTCCCCAAGCTTTCAATTAGGCCTTTTTATTCTTTTGTTGGCTTAAGAACAACCTTTCCTTTTTCAAGACTTCAGGACAACCTTTCTTTTCAGGCTTAAGGACAACCTTTACAATTATTTTTTTTCAATAAGGAACAAGAGAATCAACCTAACCCTTGGTATTCTTGTAAGGTGCAATACCAACCTTTTAACCACTAGCAAGGATAGATCTAAGTAGTGCCAATGCCTCTCAATTAGGCAATAAATATAATTTTAATGTTCAAGAAACCTACTCTCAAAGCGTTATAAAGTAATCCTCACACTATCCAAATCAAACCAACACTAAAAGGTTTGAATAAAAAACTTGCAAAATGTTTTCTAATTCTTTATAATTGATCTCCAAAGTTTTTCAAACCTTTTCTGGTCTTCAGAAATATCCCTTATATAGCTAAATGCTAAACCTACCATTGGAATAATTGATGTTTAGTGTAACAATTTTTCTACAAAACTAGTCATTAAGTGACAATGCCTATTGATTTTGAACAATACCTGTTGATATTGTAATAAATAATTCCAACACCAGTTGTTCATCCTTCCATGATCATTGGCTTTAGCCTAAATAACCATTAGAGTATGATCAACACTTGTTCTTGATTTCCAGAAAGTGTGAGCTTTATGCAAAAGTTATTTAAAGCCAGTTGGAAACCTCGCAATGCCTGTTGGAAATATCTCAAATCCTTTGGATTGTTTAGGTGTACTGTATTAGGAGTTTAAAAAGATGTAACACAAGCTAGAGCATTTTTTCAACTCCTATTATGAAAGGACATTGCCTATTGTGAGGTCTATCATAACTTAAATTTAAGCACTTCTCTAACACCCATTACGAAAGGATAATACCTATTGTGAGGTCCAGAAAGCATAGCTCAAACTAGAGCACTTTTTCAATGCCCGTTTTTGAATTTTTCAATACTCGTTGGATGATTTAGAATGCTTTGTGCATATGTAGCACTTATTCAATGCCTATTGTGAATTTTTAATGCCAATTGGAAATTGTTCAGTGCCTATTGTGAATTTCTAATGACTGTTGAATTTTTGCTCCCCTATTATCATTTGTTGGGTCTATTCATGGGATACAGAAACACTAATGTATAAATACTATAACTTCTCAAGGCTTTGTCATTGTTTTGTTATCACTCAAAACATATCATTCAAAGTAAAAGAGTGAGACCAATGCCTCGAGGTCACATGTCCTTTAAGCATTCTCCCTATTGTCATAACAGTGCATAAAATCAATTACAAAACCCCCTATAAGGATACATTCTGAATCCTTCTTGCTTATAATCCCATATGATTAGCTATCTACCAAGTGGTATTGATAGTTTTATTTTGCCTCATACATAATAAAAATAATAATTCAATTCAGTTCACAATTCTATTGCTCTCCTTTCTTTTGGACATCGAATATGACAAAAAATAGTGCATGCATTTCAAAGTTAGGTTCCTAATTGAAGTTATCTTACTTACTCTAACCACATTACTCTTTTTCCTTTTTAAGGATTCCATACATCTTGGTTCTCAAAATTGAGAGGGAAATCTATCATTTCCTCATTCTTAAATTCAAAAGCTCTAGCAACCTCATTAAGAGAAAACACAAACTCTCTTCTATAAAGTTTGAAGGATATAGTCCTAAACTTGTAATTGCCCCTAAGAGGGTTTGGTCTCAATATATAAGGAACTAAGGAACTCCAAGGTAAACTTTTTGTAAGAGTTCATATGGATTTTAGAAAAACTTTCTCACTTATGAACTCTAAGATATTACATTACCTCGTCTAACAACCCCACCATTACCAAAGCATTTAAATTAATAAACTTGGTTTGCATAAAAGGGCATTCAGAGAGCATATCATATCTGTTATTATTTTCCTTATTGACAGAGATTGGTCTTGCATTAGATTGAGGAGGATTTGCCTTTGGGAACACATGGTTTTCAATTAACAGTGGATTTGAAGCATTAAAACATGATGAAAAGGTGATTTAAAGTAAAATAAGAGTGGGGGAGAGAATTTTTTAGGTTGATTTTAGGATGGGAAGGTTGATCTTGAGGAGATGGAGAAAAAGACACACTGTTGTGCTAAGGTTGGCAAAGAAAAAGTGAAAAGAAAAAGAAGGGGTGTGTGAGGTTAAAAAAAAAATACTAAAATTCAAATAAGCATGGTTATATGCATGGTCATGTGTTCTAGAAAAATAACATAACATGGTTATGTTCTAAGGACATGCATCAAAGGAAAACTTTTATTCGAGTTGAATAGAGGTGCATGGTCGCACTGCTAATTATACATTTTAGGCTTGTGCATGACATGGCCATGCCTTAGCTTCATGATTTGATGGAAGGTTTTTGTTTGAAATTTATTGAAGGTGCACGACTATGCCTTAGCCATATACTTAAGGAAATTTTTTGTGTAAGTGATGTTCTTCGAGGCATGGTCGTGCATATAATCATGTCTTGGCTTTGACTTATCCTTTTGCATGAATTGACCATCAATATGACCATGAATCTTACCATTCATGGTCATATAAACATTTTTTACATCTTTTAACAAAAAATTAAACCCAGGACATAAAGAAAAACACAAACTAAAACATACACACAAATATCATCAAACAAGCAAAATGAGCATCATTATTATCAAAAGCAAGAGTGAAAGAAAACTCTCCCAAACTTATAGTAGAGACTTTGTGTCTTTCTTTATAGCTCAAAATCTTGTAAAAACAAATAGACATAATAAAAGATTAGCACAAATAAAAGAAATCAAAATATAAATTGAAATGAATAAGGATAGAACAATGAGGAGTTCCCATAAAACATACTAATTTAAGGTCTCTAGCTTGATCCTTGCGATTGGCTTCTAGGAAGAGATATTAGGAGGTGGAATGTCTCCTATTTTAGCATGGTGTTTCCTTCATAGTATGGCTTCAAGTGATTCCCATTAATTTTGAAATTTTTATCCTTTAAGTTTACAATTTTAATGGCACCATGAGGGTAAATCTTTATTATTTTGAATGATTCGAACCCTTAGATTTGAATTTACCAAGAAGAGTCATAATCTTGAGTAGAATAAAAGAACTTGCTAGCATTTCTTGAAATATTTAGGTAGGGTATAAAGATCGTGCCATCACTTAGTCTTTTCTTTGTAGGTGCAATTACTTTCATAACCTTAGATATGAAGGGCTTCAAGTTCATTGAGTTGAAGTTTCCTTTTTTCTCCAACAATATTCATATCAAAGTTTAAATACAGGATTGCCCAATAATCTTTATACTTTAATTTCATTTTGTCTTCACCCCATTAGAGATTGGGTTTGAAAATTAGCTATAACTTAGGGAAGAGGTTAGACACCCCTAAGCGGCTCGAGTTTTGGGATAAAAACTTCAGGTTTCAGTGGTTCACTTTTAATTTTTCAACTGAGTTATTAATTAATTCAATTAAAGGTGCTAAGCATGCTTTTAACGCAATAAAGTCAATTAAATCATTCCATTAATCCACAAGGGAATAAGGTCATGCATCATGGTATCAAGGTTATCCTGCATATTTATACATCCATTCAAGCAAAATCATCTATGATCATGTAGGGTGATGGTCATGACCAAATTCATGGTCTAACTCAAGCAAGAACACCTACACCCAAAGGAAGAGAATGAGCTAGTAAATGAAAGGAGTACAAAGCCAACCAAATAAACTTAAAGTATAAAGAAGGAACAAAACATATGTTACCATCTCTTATGTGCAAAGGTACCTAAATAAGTATCTAAGTCTATCACATCACATCTCGACATCACATGGAAGGCATTAAAACATTGGAGCATGAGTATATGCATCGTAATGGGCAAGAAACTATGAATATGGAATGTAAGGCATAATGGAGGATCTTCAATGGTCTAAGGCTAAACCACTATCAAAGAGATCCTAGGGTTAACATACCTTTTCTCTTATTGCTCGAAAGAGTTAGGCATTCATGGACACTACTAACCATTATAAGGGTTAGAATGTCACTAGCAAAAAGGGAGATTACAAGGCCAAAACAACATTCACATGCTCTAAACATAAACACAATCATAAAAAGAGCTCTCATGATCTTTAGAACACTAAGTCCCTCACTTGGTCACTACCCTAAAGTGATTAAGATGAAACCAAAACCATCATTAAACCAAAAATGAAAGAACAAAAACATCTGCATAAGGTAAGCCATGAAAATCATTTTAAAACCTATGCAAACTCCATTTTTGAAGTGAATAGGAATCCTAGGCCATTAGGTCTCATCCTATTTTGCCATTTGAGTCATAAAAGATCGTAAAAATTATATCAAAATCTAAAAAATGAAAAGGAACATTTTTTACAAAATTGGTCCTGGAAAACAGGGTTATGCAACCTATTAGTGGGGTTGTACAACCTAATTCTTAGGTTATACAACCCCAATTTCCTAGGTTTCTATAAAAATAGAAAGGAAAGAAGAAGGAAAAAAAGAAAGGGGAGAGTGGGTTTTCTCAAGATGCCTTTAAGTGTTCTCTTACCCTCAAAGGCTCACAATTTTGATATTTTCCTTCAGAATCTTAGGAATGCATAAAAATACAAAGATTGGGCCTTGTTTTACCTTGGAAGTGATTTGAAAAAGTTTAGAGTTTAGAGTTTTTCTTTGTAAGTGGTGTTTAAAGAGATAATCTAGCAGAGTAACCTTAAGGTTTTCAAGCCTCTCCTTTCTCTTCAAGATGAGGAGTAATTATAGAGGGAAAGGGGTGCACTAGGGCTATAAATTATTCTAGTTACATTATGTCTACATATAATCATAGGTATGCATGTAGGTTGTACAAACAAGAATGGTATGTACATCTACTATTAGGATTGCACAATCCTAGGGTTTAAAGGGGGCCAATTCCAGGAGGTTCTAGGGGTTAGGATTTAAGAGAGGGTTGTACAACCCTAGATGTGGGTTGTATAGCCCAATATAGCCCTGGTTACAGGGCTATACAACCCTACTTAATTTGGTTGTACAACCCATTTACTCAAGCTTTAGTTTTGGGTATGGTATTGGGCTTTAGTCTTAAGCTTGGCTTTGGGCTTCTCTAAGGTTTTCTAAAGCATCTATCTCTTCCTTTGGTGATTCCCTTTGCATTTTATAGATGTATCCAATGATTTTCATCATTAGCCATTACATCCAGAAGCCTAAAATCTGTTGTTTATAGTTTGCTCCCTATTTAGTGGGCTGTGAAAAACTACATTTGAGAAATGGCTATTTGAATAAGTCTTGACAAAGCAATCTAAGGAATGTAAACATTAGGAAGGCTACCAAATGATATAGGCCTTTAATAGCTTATTGAGCTTGTACTAAAGCTTGTTCAAGCAACACTCTAGTAGGTATCAGTACATTTAATATAGCTCCAATAGCTTTCTAGTAGGTATTGGGCTTCTTCTAGTAGCTTTTCTAGCAAGTATCATATGTTTTATATGCTTCAACAACTTTTTAATAGGTACTGAAATGGTTTTGGTAGCTTTCTAGTAGGTACTAGGGCTTGGTGTGCTTGGCTTTTTGTAGTCACTAGTGTCTTTAATTCTTGTCTCTATAGTACTGTAATCCTTGTAAATGATGGTTCTGACATAAGGATGTACTTTAGGTAGTTCTTGTGTCATTCGTGCCTTTTTGGCACTTTAAAATTGAATTGAAATCTTTATAGCCCTTTTAATTGTCTTAGGGATTTGCTATTATCTTAGGGTAATAGCCCTGGGCCTAGATGTTGTAGGAAGTGCTTCCCTAGGTTCTAACATTTATGGGACGAAGAGACTTCCTTGAAAATTTTTTTGAGGCCTTAGAGAAGGTCAAGTTTGTCATTCAATGGTATTTTAGGAACTTAATTTGAATCGAAAGCTTAAAATATCCTTTAGGTGCTTTGAAATTAATGAAGACATTTTGGGAATTTGAATTGATGTTTTGTTCTCTGGGTATTTGAGGTAATTTGATTGACAATTTGGAGGGTAAAATTGTCTTCTTTAAACTTTGGTATGGATAAGGGTATTTTGGTAATTTGTATGATGGCATAAGTTGCTAAATTATCAATTTGGGCTTTTTGAAGGATTCATGGCTATTTTAAAATTCAGGGAGAGCCTTTAAGGGAAAGAATTAGGTTTAAAGGAACACATTTAGGCTTTGGTAGTTAAAAGGAATAGGGCTTGAAAGGTTAACGGGAGAGTTGGGCTTAAAAAGCCTAACTCGAGCTTACTTGCTTTAAGGGGTTTGTATAGACCGAAGATGGTTGTACAAGCAAGTGGCTTATACAGACTAGCTAGAGCTATACAAACCTGGTCCACTATATATACCCTATTAACTTATGCTAAACACATAGGTACATGTTTAAGAAACATTGCATTAAATTGACCCACTATGAGAACTACATAGATTAATAGTCATAAGTGATTCTCATGCAATAGTGTTAACTCAATCTTCTGACCTAAAAATCACCATGATGAACTTCATGTTTTGATATAGTCCAACATTATTTTTAACTAAATGATCATATAGACTAATATTGGACATGAAGTAAATCATGTAGAGAAACATGAGTGATTAAGAAGGAATTTGTCCCTCATATGTTTATGAGAAATATATCTTTGGGCCTATTGGTAAGTTAGACTAAAAATGATTGCACGACCATGTGGTAATAAATTGATAAAAGGTTATCAATGTCATTTTATATAAGTTTACTTGGAGATTAATAAATAATTGAACTATATAAGGATGACATGATCAATGCCTTATGTTCAATTGAGATATAATGTGACAAAAAGATTATAATACTATTTGTGAAATAGATTAGGTCGGATTATTGACCTTCACATAATTTGGGTAGTCACAATGTCTTACTAGAGGCCACTTATGACTTGTGAGCCAAAATAAGTTTTGGACCACTGCTAACATTATGTAAACCTATAAGGTCACACACATAGAATAGACCCAAAATGAAATTGGATTTGTATTACTCTCTCTATTTATAATTAAGATAATTAAAGATATTATCTAAAATTATAAGATATCTATTTCATTTTAAAAGGGTTAAAATGAAATAAGATTTAATTGTATCTTTAAGATAGAAAGTTGGCATAAAATATTTTAACAGTGTATATATATATATATATATATACACACACACATGTGTGTGTATGTTTGTGTGTATGTGTGCATACATGTTTGAAGATTTCTATATGCAAAAGTGTATTTATGTTTTTCTTCAAAAATGTTTAAGAGGGAGAGAGTAAACCTTAGTGCTACCATACTTGCATTTTTGAAAAAAGCCTATTCGTGTGGATGCCTACATAGGGCAATCATCCTTTAGTGATGCCTTGATCTGACTCCAAGCTTGAGGTTGGGTGTTACTAGTGTAAACCCCCTCTCTATCTTTCAACAAATCTGTAATCTTTCATCCAAATTGCTAAGCTTTTTGCATCCTTTCCTTTCGGTTTAATCAAATTGTATGGATCCTTGATGGGATTCTTTCTAGAAAATTGTATTTTATGTTGCGTTTGTTCTACGAATCCCAACACTTACTTCTAATATGCCTTTAATCTCCTTTTTTTTCTCCACTCTTAACATAGCTACCTTTTCATTTTCAAGTTTTTCTTCTTTTTCTTGAAGGACTTCTTTTGCACACTCTTATATGACGTCAATTCTTAGGCACCTTTCATTCTCCATTGGTTTGTTGATGGCCTTATACATGTTGAACACTACTTCTTCATCTCCCACATGCAAGGTTAAGATTCCTTCTCTAACATCAATAAGATCATCTTCAGTTGTAAGGAATGGTCTCCCCAAAGGCAAAGGAATCTCTTTATCTTCTTCCATGTCAAGCACCATAAAAGCCTTGGGAATTATGAATTTGTCTACCTTTATAAGCACATTTTCCATTACTTTTTGAGGATGTATAATTAAGTGATCTGCTACTTGAAGGGAAATCCTTATTGGCTTCATCTCATTAATACTTAATTTTTTAAATAAGGATAAAAGCATTAGATTAATACTAAAGCATAGATCATAAAGACCTTTATCAAATGAAAGATAACCAGTATCACAAGGTATAGTAAAACTCATTGGATCTCCTTTTTTTTTTTAAAGTAATTTACTAAGGAGAACGATACTACATTGTTAGTTAATGTAACTCTTTCACATTCCTCTAAGTCTCTTTTCTTTGAAAGCATATCCTTCATGGCTTTTGTGTATTTTGGCATTTGGGCAAGTGCCTCTACAAATGGTATGTTGATTTGAATCTTCTTGAGCATCTCTAAAACTTTGGCAAATTGCCTATCCATCATATGTTGCTTAAGTCTTGAAGGAAAAAGAACGAGAGGTATATATGGCTTAGCCTTCTCCTTATGCTTGTCCTCCATAATGTGCTCTTCATTTTTATCTACCTTACCTTCTTTCTTTTTCTCTTTTTCTAATTTTGAATAAAGCTCCTTACCATTCTTTAAGGTTATGGCTTTAACTTGGTCTTTGGGATTGGTTTTGAAGTTCCTTAGTAAGGTACCTTAAGATCTAGAGCTAAGGGAATTGGCTATTTGTCCTAGTTAGATCTCAAGGTTACGAATGGAAGATGAGTGATTGTTGGTGATAAGATCTATTTTGGCATCAAAATTTCGAATAATTTCATATTGGTGATCAAGTATGGCATTAGTTTTGGAGAAGAAATTTCCATAAGGTTTTCTAGGTTTTATTTCTTTTCTTATGGTTGGTAATTTAGTGGTGTGGGCTGAAAACTAGGTGGTCATTGTGTTTTAGGATTCAAGGAATTATTGTTTGACTAAAAGAAGTTAGGGTGATTTCGTCAACCTGAGTTATATGTATTGGAGTAGGGGATTGTTAGGTTAACAATTAAAATTTCCCATAAAATTTGGTTACTCTTGAGCAAAGGGATTCCTTACTTGATAATCAATACTTTTATGCCCATGTTCTCCATAAAAATCACATATGGCATGTAAGAAAGGAGATGACACCACATTGTAATTAAAAGAACTCAATTACTTAAATAGAGATGATACTTGAGCTTGCAAAGCTTGTAATACGTCTAAGTTCTGAATTTCCACTGCTTTTTTTTGGTGCATTCCTCTCATGAGTTTGATAGTTATTATTGGTCATTGTCTCCATTAAATCATAAGTTCCATCCATGGTTTTGTCCAAAAGTGAGCCTCTAATAGCTACATCAATGGTGATGTTAAGTTACCCAAAAAGTCTATTGTATAATGTATGCACAATTGACCACTTCAAAATTTAGTGATTTAGGCATCTCCTTAAAAGATCTTTAAATCTTTCTTGTGCTTCATTCAAGGTTTCCCCATCTATTTGGTTAAATATAGTGATTTGTTTCTAAGACTTGTCATATTTGATGGAGGAAAATATTCATTGAGAAAGGTTTGAGAAAGTTGGTCCTATGTAGTAATGCTTTCGAGCTCCAAATGCCTTAGACTTGTCTTTGAAAGTGAAAGTGAAAAGGCAAAGCCTGACCACATCTATAGGCATTCCTTTTTCCCTAAAAAGGTCACAAATCTCCAACAAGTTTGCTATGTGAGCATTGAGATCTTCATGAGAAATGACATGGAACTAATGAGTATTTGTAAGCATTTTAGTGAATGTCAGCTTCATCTCAAAGTTGTTACATTAACACTTGGTCTAGTGATAGCCAAGTGCAAACCTTTAAGAGGTTTCATAGTATTCCTTCAAAGGTTGTTCTTTTAATTTGCCATCTCTTGATTCCTTTGATATTCTCACTTTTTTATTTTTTTGATTTAGAGGGCATTCAAATTAAGGATAGAAAGGGATTAAATCTTCTTCATCCTATTGATTTCAGGTTCTAGTCATGCACATAAGTAAAGAAATAAGAAACACAGGTTAAAAATAAAAAATAAAAATCTAGATTAATAAAAAAAAAAAACTTAGTATTAAAGTTATCTATCCCTGGCAAATATGTCAAAAACTTATTATGATAGGTATGAGCTAAGTCAAAAGAACCCTTAAACTACAAGTGCAGGTCACAAGTAATATAGTGTACAAAGCGTACAAATATCATTCCTACAAGGATCGAGTTTAAATATCAAATATTTTGCTTGTTATATTATCTAGAGATCTAATGTAAATGAATATATATGTTTGAAATTAAGAAAGTAAACTAATTTAATGATGAAATTGTTGGGAGACAATTAATAAAGAAAGGTAGCTAGGGATTCAACTTCACTTAAAACCTTATAATAGATTCCTAATCTTCAACAAATTAGTTCATTCATCTAGTGTTACTATCAAGTCACTAAGGCGAACAATTAATATCTCTCAAGTATTAATCAACAAATAAAAGTATGTTAAGCTAACAGTCTTTCAACACAAAAGTTAAACATCATGCAATTGTCTTATCATGCAAGACCTTAATAATAACAATACTCTATTAAGGTATCTCAACATATAATAAAGTAAGAGAAATATTAAAAAGCCATTCTAGGAAAAACATCTCTTAATAGTCAATTCATAGAACTAAGTATGATTAATGGCCAGCCAATTAATTTCATAAAGCACATAATAATTGCTAATACATGAATGAATGAATGAATACCCCAAAAGAATTCGATCAGGAAATCTAATAGTTATCACATAAGATATATCTAGTTCATAATAAAGAAAAGAAAAGAAAAGAAAACAATGAAATCAATAACAATAAAAGCCATGGACTCCTTATTGAATCTCCTTAATTTGTTATGCCTTCTTTTTTAAAGTTTTCTTGCCTTGCTCCTTTATTGGCTCCCTTGACCTTTAGTTGCACTTTTCCTAAGTTATTGAGTGATTCTTCATGCCCTAATTTATAGGTATTTCCTTCCTTAAATAATGCTCCAAAGATGTCTCCAAAGTAGGAAGCATGAAGGGTAGGAAAAGGAAAACTTTGGAGAAGAGTTTAAAATCTTGTTTTTGCCTTTTGGGAAGCATGACCAGGCACACAGTCGTGCTTTTGTTCCATTAAATTTTTAGCAAAAGAGATATAGCCAAGCCTTAAGGTAGTGTATTGATCTAAAATTTTAAATCTTCTAGCGTATGGCCACCCACATAGTTGTGTCTTCATGTTATCCCATTGCTTTTCTTACTTCAAATTCTGGCACGATCATGCCTTAGCCCAATTCTTCTTCCTTTGCTCTTCTGTCTTCCATTCTTTTCCTACACCATCCAATTTCCTTTATGAGGTCCATTTTCTAAGCAAAAATGGAATTAACCTATTAAAAAATATGACACTAAATAGCACACGTAACCATGTAAACCGCAATTAACTTATTACTTACAACTCCCTAGTATGATGAGTGTATGTCCTTTTTAAGGCTGCTATTAGATTAACCAAGTACATAGTCTAGATCCATGAAATCTATATAAAATAATTTATCTTAGTAAATAAGGAACAATTGAGTAACAAAATAAGCAATGAAGGTATAAGAAACCTATAAGGGTGGCACTTGTAAGAGCGAAGATGTAGGAAGATTGTGTCAACTCTAGTGCTAGCAAAGCACCTATCATATTGAAGCAATGAGATTCCACCATATTGTCTGGAAGGGGATCTAGCTCACCCATAATCACTAACAATAACCCAAAGTCTCTAATGTAAGAGCCCTCTTATAGCAACCTTTTATTGGTGATGGCTGTAAAGGCACTCTTTTTGATTTGGCCCTTGTAACTTGCACTACTCGACAGAGCACTCTCCCTAATGCTCATTGTGGTATGAGAAAGATAAATGATTCATAATGGCATCGACGTCTACAAGTGAATCATAAATCCATGTTTAATAAATGGATGTTACCCTTCACAAATCCTAGCACAATAGCTTAATCTTGTTAGAAAAAACCAATCAATCAAACTTGAACACAAAAAAAGCAAATTGAAAAAAAATAGGTGCAAAAGATTATACCATAAGTACATGCTAGGCACCATTCACATATGACAACTCGTAGCAGTATCAATCTAAGAATTGATAAAGATGGGCTACCAAGGTAGATCCTTAGTCAAAGTGACCCAACAAATGCAAGTCCTCTAAGGTGGGCAGTAAGTAGATCTTTATTGTATCCTTAGGCATTATAGTGCTAAAAAGACTGTAGAGTAGGAAGTAGCAAGCCACCTTGTCCATATCTCATTAAAACTGCAATTAGTCATTTTTTGAAGCCATAATAATGATGCACAAATGTAAAAAATCATTATTCCCCTCTAGCACAAGGATTAAACCTAACAAGCTTCTAATGTAATCTTTGTGAAGGTTCTCAATGTAAAACCCCACCATAAGTGTGTAGAGGCAGTTTAGAGTACTAGATCTTGAACATGTATATGAAATTTGCAAGTGTGAATGTCACTCCTATTTATAGTAAGGAAAAAAGTGGTTGATGTCTATCTAGTGTTTCATAAGACAGTGCATGCAAAATTGTCACTCCTTAATGTATAGACTAGGAGGAGAGTGAAAAATAAGAGTAGTCTTATCAATGTGATGTGATAATGCACATATTGAGAAAGCCTCTACAAATATGAGGCGACCAAAGCCACAAACTTGTTGACCTTTATAAAGGCTATATCACCTTAAAAAGCAGTAAATGGTACTAAACAAATAAACAATAAGTCAAGTCAACCAACCAATCATAGTAGAAAAATCTTGAATAAATAATCATAGTAGATAAACCATACAAGAAACCAATGATTTATATAAAGTTTGAACCTTACAAAGTCTCATAAGGGTGTTTAAAGTCTAAGTGGTTAAACATATTCAACACAAAGAATAATAGGTATGTGCCTTAGATACTGAAAGGTTGAGAACTAATCTAAATAATTACATGCAAGAGATGAAAGCTAATCAGAAATAAATAAAGAAAAGACTAACTGCATTAAAAATGGCATCAAAGAGAAAAGAGTGAGGGTCATATGTCAGAAGAACTGGTAGTCCTAACTTTAAACCTTTTAGGAAGGACTTTAGATGGACATGCTCTAAAGGAGATGTTAAAGCAAACCTATGGCTAACAATCAAGGTTGCCAACTCATCGATAGAAGAGTGATTTACTTTGAAGGCAGCATGAGGAGCATTGAAAGTGCTTGGAAAAGGGGGTAGTGTCATGCTTCATTGTAGGAATACCTTTGAGGAAAGTGCCTAAAAGCCTAAGGAGAGTTAAGAGAAAAAAGACAAAATAACAAATGAAAAGTGAGAGTGATATAGAGAATGAGACAAAAGAGGCAAACCAAGGTATACACAAGCAAGGGTGGTTTGTATAGATAATTAGCTTTTCTATACATACAATGAAATGATCCCTTTGCATTTTACAAAATTATCTGCAATACCTTTTCATGTCCTCCTATTAATTATCCATACTATGTACAAACAACTATAACTATACAGAAGAAAAAATAAGGAAAAATAAAAGAAAATAAAAAGGAAAATAAAAAGGGAAAAAGAAGAACAAAATAGAGAAAGAAAAACAATAGAAAAAAGAAATGAAAACAAGAAAAACGAAAAACAAAGAATAAGAATAAGATCATAGAAAGAAACCTAGAGTGATGTCAGAAGCCAAAAACAAGAGAAATTCATAGAGATACTTGAAGACAATACCAAGAGAACTAGAGAGATGCTAAAGGGAAAAACCAATAGAAACCTAAGGGATGCCAAACGACAAAACCAAGAGAACCAACATAGATGCCAAAAGGCAAAACCATGAGAAACAAATCAAAAGCCTAAGAATGGAATAAGAAAATTGAATGCAAAAAGAACTCTAGTACCTACTAAAGAGCTGTTAGTGGATAAATGCTTTATTAGCAAATTCTATAGAGCTATTAAGACCCTCGATAATTGCTAAAGAGCTATTGGAAGATGAGTTCTACCTTAGTACCTACTAGAGAGTTGCCAAGAGACTTAATACCCACTATAGAGTTGCTAAAAGATAAATGCCACCTTGGTATCTACTAAAAAGCTATTAACAGCCTAATAGCAGCTATAAAGCTACTAAAAGACAAAAACAATCCTAATACCATCTAAAAAGCTATCAATAGTCTTAATGCCTACTAGATGCTAAGAAGATGACTCACCGGATTACCTACTAGAGAGATATTAGAGGATGAATACCATTTTGGTACCTACTAGAAAGCTACTAATTGCCTTAGCTCTTACCAGAATAGCTGTTAAGGAAATTATATCTTTGTGTGTCCTTTCTCTAGTATTTACATTTATGTTGAATGCTTTAATATGCCTTGTATAATGACATTTTTTTTTTTGTTAAAATGTCATTTTTCAAGTATTACAAATTAATGAGCAAACTTTAAGCATTTAATTTTTAAATTGTTAGAATGCGAGCCCAATAATGAGAACCTTATTAAACTTATCCTAAAAGGAATGAAGAAAGTAATGCTTAATAAAAGGGCAAAGTTTAGATAAATTTAAACAAACCTACCCCTCAAACATCTAAATTTAAAAGATAAATTATGAAATTTCATAAATGGTCTATATAAACAACTTAAATAGTTATACAACCAACTCAAATGCCTATATAGTCAACTTGATTGTTGTATAAACAACTCAATAAATCTCAAGCAATGTGAAGCTTTTACAATAATGACCTAGATAATCTGATTGACTATACAACAAAGTAATTGTCTATATAGACAACTTCTTTAGCTATATAAACAACTTTAAAATCTTAAGTTTAGAATATTTAATGATATTATCTATAAAGAGAGAAGGGGAGGAGAATATGTATAAAGAGAGAAGGGGGAGAAGAATATGGTGCAATCTATGCTAAATAGCATAAGTGCACCCCTTTTATTTATAAATATTCCACCTCTTAAGGAGTGGAGGGAAAGGTAAATTAAGAACCCAGAGCCATAAACACGCATCCATTCATAGAACTTTTATAAGGTTCAAGGTAAAAGACTAAGCTCATCCTTCCTTTGCATTAGGATTTTTGCATGTTGGAGAAGAGTTACCTTATTTGAGATGCCTTCGAAGGCCATAAGCTAACCGCTAGGTCCTTCTAAGCCATCTTTCCCCCTTTTTATTCTCTTTGATTTTTCTTTTTAATTTTTTGCCAACAGTAGATCCAGAGGTTTGTACAAACACTTGATTATCTATACGAACATCTTTGTGGTCCGTACAAACCACTAACACTACTCATAGGCGTTATTCATAATAATGCCTTTTTTTTTTTTATTGTTAATCTTTTTCTTTGCATCTTGAGCCTATAAAATGGATGGATAAGGTAGGCTGCAATACTCGAGGACCTTATTCCCTATTATTAACCACATTTTATAATTAATATTAATATTATTTCATGGGAAATTAATATTCTTGATTATGGCTTGATTATCACCCTTTTTTTTATTCTCTTCATGCATGTACTTGAATGAAAATGATAGGGAAAGGTTAAAAGACCAATGACCCTTAGACTTATTTGACATTTTATGTCTATGAACACAATCTTAAAGGAAATTGGTTAGTCTTTCTCGTGGCTACACTTGCTCTCTCTCCATCTCTATGGTATGGATTGTAATGAGCTATCATTAAGGCAAATTATGGACATCTATGAGCCTTATTGAGCCATTCCATATTTGTCAACTTGGCTCACTTGGCTTGCTTTGTCATCATGCACACATACTCACTTACTAAGGGATATACCTTAGGCATTTCCATGGATAGGAAAGCATCCTGCTTTTGCCTTTAATGTGCTTGCCATATTTAAAAGCTTTTTAACTGAGATTTTAGATGCCAAAGACCTCAAGACTCCTTCCCATATTCTACTTATGATTGATGTATGCCTTGTTTGCTTTGTCTTTTAACACACACACACACTTTATGACATTGTATATACCATAGGTGCATTGCATGCCATTTTATGGAAATTTTGAGCATATTTTGATGTTAGGGCAGTATGTTTAGACATGCATACCATACATGAATATTGATTACATGATGGGTATCTTATTGTGTGTATATAAGGTGTCCCCCAAACAAGGTAAATACAGTATTGCCTTTCCACATGAAGTTACCTTGATTAGATATAGGGGTTGCCTCCTTTTCACAATTCCTAAGTACTAACTTGTGTATTCTATTTTAGGTTGTGAAGGTTAATATGTTCATATAATATCCTTGATTATTGGTTTGCATGAAAACTCCCATTTGATCATGTATCCCTCATCCCCATAACGAATGATTGTATATATTATGCTTGATATGGATGTATGAAAGGACACTATATGTATCTTTAGGGCCATTCTAATATGGACTTAGTATTATACATATGAACTCTAAATTCTCAAAGGTTGGATCCCAAAGTTCGACAATTTAGATGTGCTAACCTTTTTCCCAAGTTGTATTTGATTCCCCAACTCGATCTCTGAACTAGTTGACCTATTTAGACTAAAACCCTTCTTCACTTGGAATTTTGTCTTAATTAAAGTTAAGGGGCAACTTTAGTAAAGTATTAAGGGTATTATTGAAGTATTACGCCTTTCAGCCCTCTATTGGACATTTGATTTTTCATAGGCTTCTACACATCGAGAGGTCTACCACTTGGATTTCCCTTTGATCCACTCACATGCCACTAACTTAGGTTTATATAAAATATGATAACACATCCTTTCAATCTCTCAATCGTTAATAAAAGGTTAAGAGTCATTAATAAGATTTCACTCATTTAAGTATAGCCATAAGATAAATAAAGGTGCTTACAATAACTTAGAATCTTCTTTGTAACTTTTTAATGTGTCGGGCCTGTATTAGATTGACATATGCTTATCATGCCAATAGTAAAACAAATGTTGGATGTTATACACATCATAATGTACATTGGACTACTAACCGCAGTTATATAAGGAACTTTATTTATTTATTCATTTTCCTTTGAATCTTAGGACACAATCTTCGACTTAATCCTTTACCTTTAGCTATAGGAGTATCAATGGATTTGTAATCTTACATCTTAAATCGTTCAATTACTTTTTTTTTTATATAAGTTTCTTATGAAAGAGATAATGTTTTTCTTAGACAATCTATTGAAATCTTAACCCTAAAAATATATGTAGCTCCATCTATATCCTTTATTTTGAAGTTTGATGATAACCATCCTTTCATGTCATTCAAACACTTTGATTTTAGAAACTTTCTATTACTCTCATACTATAAATAGTATAATCATATAATTTTACATATAAACTGCTGCATACCATAATATTATTCACGTAAAACAACCTGGCCTAATTTGATATATATCAAAAGTAATAGTAGAATGTTGAAAACTAGACAAACATGTAAATTTTCTTCTAATGAAAATTTAGGCTATGATAATATCTCATATATATAATTAAAATACAAGCCATTAGCTCTAATACCCATGAAAGTTAAACATAAAAACTAACAAGACTTACTTATTATAGTGCGATGGATACAAATTGAAATTAGGGCCTAAATTACTTATTGACAAAAACAATTACAATGGAAAATCTCATTTCTCATAGCCTAGAATTAATCCTTAAATTAAAGAGATTTGTTTTCTTCTTCTGTGTTAGATATACACAAATGCACAGACATGACTATATTGTTCTTTTTCCTTTTCATATTGATAACTTCCTGAGAGTGAAAAATTATTTATAGATTAGGATACTACCTTGGGAAGTTAACTTAATTTAAATAGGTTGGAGGCCTAATATAAGTAGACTCAAACTAAACATCCAACAAAATTTATTCTTTAAATTTAGTAAAAACTAAAATTATTATTTTTAATTATATAAATTATTATATATTTCAACCCTTTTTAGCTATCCCTCTCTCAACCATTATTCTTGGCCATGAAATAGTTTAACATGATGCATCAAAGGACTAGTAATTAAGAACTTATAGAGTAGAGATGCCAAATAAACATGGTCTAAAATTAATTATAATAGAATTAGCTCAAACTAAAGCCTATGATACATTACATATGATTAATTTTGAGGGTAAATATATACAAATATAAATATAAATACCCTATTGTATGCCATCTTGAGTTAAGTCATTCTTCATATTTTTATGTCATATGATTTAATTCTTCACATTTATTTCATTATTTCATTATACTATTAGGTCATTCTGTTAACTTTTATGTTAAAAATCATAGGATGTATTACTATAATGTAACGACCATTTTCATTTACAAATCATGGCATTCATATCCAAAAACACATGTGCATAAAGGTTATTCATCATACATACACAATGCAATATGTATTTAATGAACATATATGTTAACTAATAATAAGGGCTAGTGACCATAAACAGGTTCCTATTTAGAAATATGAACACGACATAAGGAGAGAGAGAGAGTTAGAATTCAGTTGACAACCTGTGGTCCATGTGTCTCTATGTAAAACTCTAAGCACCAAAGTGTCCAAACCCTATGCTTCAGTCACGACTCAATAAATAAAAATAATAATCAGATTCTTATGGCATAACCAATATAAGAATATCATCAGGACACATTACAAGTATAATAATTGACTATGCAAGTGCAATAGATTGATTTTTATCGTGACCTTGCAAGGCAAACACTGCTCTTGGGAATTCATGTGATTTAAGCGACATTTGATTTTTGCTAGCCAACATATGACAAGTGAATCATTTAATCAATAACATGTGCCAATAGGACATATTATTCCCTTTTCCACATGATTTACAAGTGTTTGACAAGCAGGTCACAATATCCTTTTAGTTCCATATGCAAGTGTTCATTCGCAATGGTATACCTAGTAATCATTAAGAGCATATAATTCTCACTTGAGATGTAAAATGTAACAATTCAATCACATATACATGTAATATAACATAATCATATCATAAAATTATCACACATACACATTAGAATCTAATTATGATTTTTACTCACCTTTTGATGTGACTAACCTGTATGGTAAGTTTAGTTCTTTCTCTAGGGCTTCCTCAAAGTGTTGAGATCCTAACATTTGTTACATACATGGTATGAGTATGTCAAAATGATTATGAATGCTTGGTATGCAACTATGGCATGATCCATGCAAGTGGACCTAGTGTTTCTACATATTTTCCTTATATGGCAGCCTAAGCTTGCTACACTCTCATAGCAATAACTCTAGATATACTTATCCAAATGGCTTTATTCTTTTTTTAAATAAACTAGAGACATAATGCTACAATTTATTCAAATTTTAGGCTAATAAAAGACACAGAAAATATGGTGAATTTTTTAATTTTTCCTTATTTCAATGTCATTTGAGTCCAAGTAGGTTTTACATTCTTGGATATATCTCAAATTGTACAAATCAAATTACAAAACTAATTTACCAGAAATTACAAAACACATAAAGGAACATTTTTCATGTTTTACTCTTTATTTAATTCAGTCTATAAAGTTACCAAAATAAATGACCAATCTCAGGGTGAGCAGGTTTTCAACATGGTAACAATCAGTTATGATGAAAGGATAATATCTGAACAACCATGCTAATTTTGGCAAAAATATTTTACATTAATGTATATAATACATAATAAATATACGACTTTAAAGTTTAACACTTCACCAAATTTCAAATCTATGACAATCAAATTCTTAGAAAACATAATTATAAGACTGATGAGTTTCATCTAGGTACAGAGTCAGTCACAATCAATGAGCCATATCTCTTTCCGCACAACAAATCAATCAAAACTACTTTAGAGGTATTTAGAGGGGATATAACCCTACAAATTTCATGTTTTTCATTTTGTCTAAATCAGAACATAAGGTCGTCAAAATATAAGAAAACATAAAGGGACTTGGGTACTTGCTTTCTTTTAAGTTGTTGCGATGCTTTCCCCTTTTTCTTTAGATTTATAGGATGATTTGGCTTTCTTTGGCTGAGGTTAAGTTGTTGATGATTTTGCAGCTTTTTGCTTCTTTTGAGCCAACATAGAGGCTAGGTTTTCCTCAGTCTTAGAGTTGGATCTAAAAGAGGATGGTTGAAGGTTCTTCTTTACAGCTTATTTAAATATTTTGATGGATTCAATTTCGGGTGCCATAGTAATAGAGATTGTGTAGTAGAGATTTGAAAGAGAGATGAGGAAGATGAAAAGCAATAAAATATATTAAAAAAATTCAAGCTTAGTGGGGTTTAAATAGTTGTTCAATGCTTCCCCTTTCTTTTTTTTTTAAAAAAAATATGATAATTGGAGGTGGTAATGACTATGTCGATAAAAGAAATGATCATTAGACATGGTTCTTAGCTTGGTTTCCTAAAAAGCTCCTCCAACAATGGTGGCATATTCTCAACAGTCATTGAAAAAATACCAATGATGATTAGTGATTCATAATGATCATGGAGACCAATAAAACTAAATGAAAGACTTCACATGTGATTCAATAGTCTTTGTACGTAATGAAATGATCATTAAACATGTTCCTCAGTAAAAAATTCAGTTAAAACTAATTTTTTAATGAAACCAAGAAACTTTAAGGCTTTCAATCAAATTCAATGAAATGATCATGAATTCAACATAAATTTAGACAAGTTAATCACAATCATTCATAATTAAAAGTTTTAGTCAATGAACCTAAAAGTTTTAATAGTGATCAAATAGCAATAAATGTAACACAATTCAAAAGGAAAATTGAGAAATAGATGAACCTGATTGAAGCTACTATAAGGTATTGTCGTCTATCATAATAAGTTTCCTTTTGATGAATTGCTTCCTTTCATCATAAAGAGGTTTAATGAAAATATTTGTCAATTGATGGTTAGTATTAACAAATTTCAATACAATGTTGCCATTGTTTACATGATCTCTGATGAAATGATATCTTATGTTTACATGTTTGCATCTAGAATGCTAAATGGAATTTTTAGACACGTTTAGGGCACTAGTATTATCACACATAATAACAACTTACTTTACAATAACTTTGTAATCAAGAAGTTCTTGTTTCATCCATAAGATTTTGGCACAACATAGGCTAGCTACTACATACTTAGCTTCAGTAGTTGACAAATCAATTGAGTTTTATTATTTGCTACTCTAAGACACTAAGCATTGACTAAGTAATTGACAAGTGCCTAAAGTGCTCTTTTTGTCTAAGGTACACCCAACAAAATTAGTATAAAAATGCATTTAATTCAAATGAGAAAATCTTAGGATACCAAAGTGTTGGACTAGGGTAGTTAACCCAAGTCTTAGACCTCTTTTGATCTTGACAAAAGAGATTGATCATGTCTAATATTTCAAATTAGTGTTATCTTGCAGCCTTTAGGTGTTATCTAAATTGGAAGTTGGATGTAGCTCAAAAATCTTCAAGTATGAAAAGTGACTTCTAAATTGCGACCGCTACTTTGTATTCGCAACCACGATATGTAAAGAAGCATTGCTAGAAAGCAGATAGGCAAAATCGTAGAGCTATTCTCAGTCGTGATTCATCCAAATGAAAGAGTCCAAAATTGACAGACGAAATCGCGGTGCATGTCACGCCCTAGTCGTGATCGCGAATTTCGAAGTGACTCAAGAGGGAAGCAAGTCCACAGTCACAGCATGACACGTGTTCCAACAGACTGTTAGAAGTCAAATTTCAAAGAGGCATCTTTTTGGTAGCGACTGCGAATTGTGAAGAAGAAGATAACCATTTTTAGCAGACAAATTTGCATCCTTTGTCGCGTCCTATACAAGAAAGCTTGTGACCACGACTTCTGAAAGTAGGTAAAAGCGTAACGACTATATTTTCCTAGTGAACTAATCAGAAGCTACCACATGGACCAGGCATTAGACACAAACGAGATTTTCCTTCAGAAATTTGGATTTCGCGATCGTTAATGAGTAGTAGCGACCGCAAATTGAGACTGTCAAGCATTTAATGTAGAATTTATCAAGCATGTCTCAAAGATTTGATGAGCTATGTTCTGCAACTTCTCTTTGGTGAAGTTTGGGTATAAATACTCCACCAAATAGCCATAAAAAATGTTGCTAAGAAATTTATTACAAGTCATTAAAGCTCTCAGTCTTTGTTACTCATTTTCTTTAATTTTCTTTATGAAATTGTAAGTGTTAGGTGTGAGCATTAAAAACTAAGTTGTAAGGTTATAGTGTTAGCCTGTAAAAACACTTTAAAAAGGTTTAAGTGTGCGCCTAGTGAAACACTTGAGTGAGGTTATGTGTTAGCCTAAAAACACATTGTTGTAAGGTTGTATGTGAGCCATCAAAACATAAGTTGTACAAGTTGGTTGTGAGCTTGAAAACACCTTGAGATAGTGAAATACCCAATTGGTAAATTGGGGAGTGGACGTAGGTCGATTATACCCAAACCACTATAAATCATTGTCTCCATTCTACTCATTCTTCTTTCCCTCTTCTTTGTCTTTGAACTTTTTATACACCAATTCAACCCCCTTTTTTGGTGCCAAGGGACAACGAGTGGTATTAGAGCAAGGTTTTCATAAATCAAACCTTTATTGGGTGAAACAAGATCATGGCACAAGAGGCAATCTATTCACACCTAAGACCATATTTTAATGGAACCAACTATACTCATTAGAAGTATAAGATGGAGATCTATCTTGACATAAATATGGTGGACCTTTGGGACATTGTAATCAAGGAATGAAAGCCTCCTACTAGAGTTGTGGATGGCAATAAGAATTAATCCCAAGGGATGAATGGATTGAAGCTCACCGGAAGTCTAATGGCAAGAACAAAAAGGCAATGGCCATTCTCCTAAGCTCACTCTCTAAAGAAGAGATTGGGAGAGTGCAACATTGTCAAACCGCACATGCCATATGGAAGACTCTAGAGAATTATCATGAAGGCACAACTCTAGTGAAGTCAAGCCATTTGGAGATGTATGTCACTGAATGGGAACTCTTCATGATGAAGGACAACGAGAACATTACGGAAATGACCAACCGACTCTTGTCCATTGTCACCAATATGAAGAAGTTTTGAAGAGCACTCACAAATTATGAGGTAAACACTAAAATCCTTAAAACTCTTCCACTTGACAAATTTAGGGCTAAGGTGTGCAGTATTCAAAAGTCCAATCCAGAGATTGGAAAGGTCCCAATTGATGTGCTCATTGGCAAGCTCTTGACTCATGAGTTGGCTATTCAAAAAGATGAGCAAATGAAGAAGCAAAGGGGCCAAAGTGAAAACCAGAAAAGAGAACCATGGGTCTCAAAGCTTCAATAAGAGAAAAAGAAGTAGACCTATCCTCAAGCGAAGAAGATAGTGATAAAGAAGGAGAAGAGCTAGTCGTGCTCTCAAGGAGAACTAAGGAGTTGATAAAGAGAAGAAAAGAAAGAAGTGTCTTCAAGAAATCTGCCCAAAGTCCAAAAGAATGAACAAATCATGCCACATGCTATGAATGTGGCAAACAAGGGCACATGAAGTATGAATGTCTGAAGATAAAGAAGAAGAAGAGATGGGACAAAGAAAAGAAGAAAAGCTTCTCTGCCACTTGGGATGATGACTCAAGTGAAGATGAGGAAGAAGAAGAGGAGGCCAACATATGCTTCATGGCACTAGGGGCTCTTCACAAGAGGTAAGTACATCTTTCCACTCCAATTCTAATTATGAGGTAGATGATATAGATGAAGAGCTTTTTGAAGCTCTAACTATGAGGTGTGACAAGTATAAGTCATAAGTTAAAACCTATAGGAAGAAGTGCTCCAAACTAAAAGATGAGTACAAGTCTCTAAATGAGCTTGTAAATGAATTGAAGACTTCTAATGAAGAACTCAAGAAATCTATTGAAAATTATCTACATCATCTTCTTCCTTAGCCTTACTTAGAAAGGAGAATGACTCTCTTAAAGGAGAAGTCATTAAGCTTAGAAGCTCAATCTCCAAATTCCATAAAGGGAAAGAGGCTTTAGACACTCTGATTGTGTCACAAAGACCACCTTTAATTAGGCATGGTCTAGGTCTTAATGGAGGTTCATCATCTTCTAAAACTACATTTGTTAGAGCTTCACAACCTCAAACCTCAAGCATTAAGGTGATTGGGAAGAAAAGTGCTCCTCGCACTAAGCCTCCTAAGCTTAAAGGCAAAGGGAAGGCTTCCCAAGGCTCTAGAGCTAAGACTCAAAAAGCCAATCATGCTTATATGTATAACAAAAGGCATAATCATCCTCATAAAAAAATCCTCTACCCCTACTCATCAAAGTAAGTAATTGGCATGTGGATAGTGGTTGCTTAAAGCATATGACCAAAAATAGAAGACTATTCACATCACTTAAAAAGAAAGAAGGTGGAGATGTCACATTTAGCAATAATGCTAAGGGTAAGGTAATTGGCATTGGTACCATAGATAAGGATGGTTGCTCATTAATTGATAATGACTTATTAGTTAGTGGCTTACAACATAATTTATTGAGTGTAAGTTAATTGTGTGATAAAGGTAATAAGGTCACCTTTGATCCTAGGGAATGCTGAGTCATCACTTTGGTGGATGATGGGGTTATTTTCAAGGGTGAAAGGAAAGGCAATTCCTACTCAATTGACTTAGACAATTTGGCTAACCAATCTTTCAAGTGTCTTATGTCTTTAAGCAATAAAGCTTTGTTATGGCATAGAAGGCTTGGGCATGCAAGCATGGATCTTCTTCAAAGCCTATCCAAAGGAAAGTTAGTGGAAGGACTTCCCAAGCTACAATTCACTAAAGATAAGACATGTGGCCCATGCCAAATGGGGAAGCAACATCAAGCCTCCCATAAATAAAAAAATGTTGTAAGTACGTCTATACTACTTCAACTTATCCATATGGACTTAATAGGACCTACTAAGAGTGCTAGCTTAGGTGGAAAGCATTATGCACTAGTCCTTGTAGATCACTACTTTAGGTTTACTTGGGTATCCTTTTTAGCTCATAAGAATGACTCTTTTGATGCTTTCAAAAGTTTTACAAAAAGAGTTCAAAATGAAAAAGGTTACTTCATCTCCTCTATAATTTTTCAACTCTTAGAACACCACAACAAAATGGTGTTGTAGAAAGGAAAAATAGAACTTTGGTAGAAATGGCTAGGACAATGTTTAATGAGTATTCCTTACCAAATTACTTTTGGGTCGAAGCCATTAATACCTCATGTTCTATAGCAAATAGAGTTTTTGAAAGACTCATTCTCAATAAAACCTCTTATGAGCTATGGAATGGTAGAAAACCCAAAATTTCATACCTAAGAGTATTTGGATGTAAGTGTTATATTTTGAACACTAAGGATAATCTTGGGAAATTTGATTCCAAAACAAATGAAGGAATCTTTTTAGGCTATTCCACCTCAAGCAAGGCATATAGAGTATTCAATAAAAGTTCTATGGTAGTTGAAGAGTCTATGAATGTTGTTTTTGATGAATCTAGTAAACTTCATCTTGGGAAAGTTACTTTTGTTGATGATCTTGTAGGTGAACTAGAAAAGCTGGAATTGGAAGATACTACAAGAAGAGATGATAAAGAAAAAGGTGAATCATCAAGAATGGATGAGGAACCACAACTTCAACAAAAGGATAAACCAAGGCAAAAACTACCCAAAGATTAGAGATTCTCCAAGTATCACTCCAAGGACTTGATCATTAGTGATACATCAAAGGGTGTAAGTACTAGATCTCAATTACATCATTTAGATAATAATCTTGCATTTGTTTCTCAAGGAGAGCCAAAGTCAATTGATGAGGCTATTGATGATGAAAGTTAGGTACTTGCTATGCAAGAAGAACTCAACCAATTTGAGAGAAACAAAGTATGAGAACTTATCCCTAGGCCTAAGGAACACCCAATTATAGGTTGTAAGTGGGTATTTAGGAATAAGTTAGATGAGCAAGGTGTCATCACTAGAAACAAGGCTAGATTGGTTGCTAAGGGATGCAACTAAGAGGAAGGCATAGACTATGATGAAACCTTTGCCCCCATAGCAAGATTAGAGGCCATTAGGATCCTCTTAGCATTTGCATGTCATATGAATTTTAGACTTTTCCAAATGGATATTAAGAGTGCATTTTTAAATAGCATTATTGAGGAGGAAGTTTACGTTGAACAACCTTTCGGTTTTGTTACGCATTGTTTTCCAAACCATGTTTTCAAATTAACAAAGCCTCATATGGTTTAAGACAAACCCCAAGAGCTTGGTATGAAAGGTTAAGTTTATTTCTCTTGCAAAATGATTTTGAGAAAAGAAAGGTTGATACTACATTATTTGTTAAAAAGCACAAGCAAGACACTTTAATTGTCCAAATCTATATTGATGATATTATCTTTGGTGCTACTAATGAATCTCTTTGTGAGGAATTTGCTAAGTGTATGACTAGAGAATTCAAAATGAGCATGATAGGAGAGCTCAAAGTCTTTCTTGGTCTACAAATCAAGCAACTCAAAGAAGGGATCTTCATCAACCAAGCTAAATACACGAAAGAAATTATAAAGAAATTTGGCATGGAAGGATGCAAGGTAGTAAAAACTCCAATGAGTAGTACCATCAAGCTAGATAATGATGAATTGGGTACGATAGTAGATGAAAAAAGATATTGAAGTATGATCAGATCTCTACTATATCTTACTGCTTCTAGGCCAGCTATAATGTTTAATGTTTGTATGTGTGCTAGGTTTCAATGTTCACCTAGAAAATCTCATTTAAATGTTCTGAAGAGAATTTTCAAATATTTGCATGGCACTATTCACTTAAGACTATGGTATCTTAGGAACATATCTTTTAGCCTAGTTGGGTATTCGGATGTGGATTATGCGAGAAGCCTATTAGATAGAAATAACACTTTTGGGATTTTCCAATTCATAGGTGAATGCTTAGTTTCATGGTTTAGTAAAAAGCAAGTATCGATTGCCCTGTCCACCGCAGAAGCCAAGTATGTGGCAGCGGGTTATTGTTGCACCTAAGTTCTTTGGATGAAACAATAATTAAAGGACTTTGGCAAAGTAATTGATCACATTCCTATCAAATGTGACAATACTAGTGCTATCAATCTTTCAAAGAATCTCATCCAACGCTCTAGAAGTAAGCACATAGATATTAGACATCACTTTCTTAAGGATCATGTGCAAAAAAGTGATGTGTTAGAATTCATTGACACTAATCATCAACTTATAGATATTTTCACTAAACCTTTAAATGAAGAAAGAATGAACTTCATTAAGAGAGAATTGGGAATGCCTGATGGAAGCTCCCTCAAGTGAAAATTCTTGTTTGATCTTGTGTGATATATGTGTGTGATATGTTTGATTAATGATTGTTATGGAAGGTTTTACTATTTATTTCTGGGGGATCACATGTTTTTTCAAAAATTTGCATTCTTATCCTTGGTGACTCACAATTTGCGATCGCTATTCCTTCTTCACGGTCATAAATTACAAGTCAACTTCTATCGGCTGTCAAATGTCAATTCGCGGTCGCAAAATTTCTTTCCACTACAAATTTCGATCATTAATTTCAAAATTCTGACCGTTACAGCGTGTATTCCCGAGGAAAATTTGTCTGTTACTCACATTTTCCGAAATTCGCGGTCGCAACTTCTATTTTCGCATACGCAAATTTGAGTAATCGTCTCACATTTATGTGATTTGATGGCCAACCATTTCCAACCCTTCATTTAATCAATTTCTAGCCGTTTGTTACCGTTTTCACACCCCTTAAAGCCTATAAATACCCCATTCAATAGTGTTTTTTCTCACATCTACTCCAAACAACTTCTAATTCTCAAATCACTCTCAAAATCTCCTAAGACTTCTTCGTCTATTTCTATGGCTCCAAATAAATTCTCCAAGGCATATAAGGGCAAAATAGTGGCTCAGCCCTCTACTCCTCATGCCCTCCACCTCATGAAGGGCATAACCAAGGAAGAGAAAGAAAGATATAAGGCAAACTCTTCCAAGGTGATCGTCCTTAACAAGATTCCCTCCACATTCATGCTTGAAACCTTGGCTCTCAACGATGAAATTCTCGCATTTCTGTCCAATCTTGGGTGGAACAAATTCATCTTCTAAGAAGAACTCAAGTATGAAGAGGTGGTGCAAAAATTCATATGCACTGTGCAACTCAACCGCAAAGTCGAATCAAGGTCGGGCCAATATGGGTTAGTATTCCAGGGCTTTGGCGATCCCTATTTGATAACCTTCGACCAATTGTCCTCCTTTTTTAATTTCCAAGTCGGAGAACACATACCCTTCATCATCTTCACACTTGATGTAATTTACTCTGAATTTTGGTCGGAGATATCCATTGAGACCAAACATGACCCCCATTCTTCCCTCTCCAAACACATAAAAACCTTAAATTTATGGATCCTTCATCGAATCATCACTTTCTCCATCAATACGAGGGGTGATGGGAATGAGAAGGTTTCACAAAAAGACTTGGCATTCTTATTCTGCCTCGTTAAAAACAAACCCATCCAAATCGGCTTCTACCTTATGGATCAACCAATCCATATGAGCACAAAGCCGAAGAGTCAGTTTTTACTCCCTTCTCATGTCACAACCATCTATTGATTCGTTGGAGCTCTTAATGAGGACAATGAGCAATTCCTCAGCAAAAAGATCCTTCCCTTCCAAAACTTCCTCGACCTAACATATTTGATCAATACCAAGGCCATCCATTCGGACACTTACACCTATACCCTTGGCATGGTAGGGGTAAAGAAAGTGGAGTCCTCTCAAGTTTTGAACAGAAAGAGGCTTTAAATCGACGAAGGAACAACACCAGTCCCTTCTCCTCCTCCTCCTCAACCAAAAGCAAAGACAAAATTGTCTCTTGCCACCTTAGATCACAAATTAGACAAAATGATGAGGATGATGAAGCGAAGGCTCCTCTTCGTTTCACATCTTCACAGCGATATGGTGGATCTCCAAGAGAAACTCGGAGTCTCTCCTTGTCATCTTTCAGACTTCACAGAATTCAAAGATATAAACGATGGAGATGAAGTTGAAGATGGAGATAAAGTCGAGGGAACAACACCTGCTCAAGTTGAAGACACTTCTAGTGATGATGAGTCTTCTACTTTTTAGTTTAGGGATCTCTTTGTATTTTTATTTTCTTCTTTATGATTAAAAGTTTGTGATCCCACAGTTATAAATAAATAAAAGTTGTTTCTTTGCTATATTGTGATCTTATGTGACTGTTATCAATTGCTTTGTATATTTACTTTTGCTCCTTATTATTACTTATGCATGAATTTACTTTCTCCCTAATATACCTTCTTTTTTATCTTGCCAAAGGGGGAGAGATTGTATATGAATCTAAGCTTAAGGGGGAGAAACATCTAAGTTTAAAAATTATAGCATAAGTCAAGAGGGAGCATCATACTTATTGTTTCTTAAATTCACTTTGTTTGAATGAATGATATACTTAGCAACTTTTTTACTTAAGTATTCATTGAATTATTATTTACACTCCAACTTCACTTGATCTGCATTAGTATTACTAAGGGTCAATCTAAGTTGTCAAAATCAAAAAGAGGGAGATTGCTGGACTAGGATAGTTAACCCAAGTCTTGGACCTCTTTTGATCTTGACAAAGGAGATTGATCATGTCTACTATTTCAAATTAGTGTTATCTTGCAACCTTTAGGTGTTATCTAAATTGGAAGTTGGATATAGCTCAAAAATCTTCAAGTATGAAAAGTGACTTCTAAATCGTGATCGTTACTTTGTATTCATTACTGCGATATGTAAAGAAGCATTGCTAGAAAGCAGACATGCGACATCGTGGAGCTATTCTCAGGTGCGATTCATCCAAATGAAAGAGTCCAAAATTGACAGACGAAATAGCGATGTGTGTCATGCTCTAGTCGCGACCGTGAATTTTAAAGTGACTCAAAAGGGAAGCAAGTCCACAGTCACAACATGACACGTGTTCCAGCAAACCATTGAAAGTCAAATTTCATGGAGGCACCTTATTGGTAGCGACCGCGAATCATGAAGAATAAGATAACCATTTTTGGCAGACGAATTTGCATCCTCTATTGTGTCCTGTATAAGAAAGCTCACGACCACAACTTCTGAAAGTAGGTAAAAGGGCAACAACTATATTTTCCTGGTGAACTAATTAGAAGCTACCATATGAACTAGCTGTTAGACACAAACGGAATTTTCCTTCAGAAATTTAGATTTTCCTTCAAAAAATGTTACTAAGAAATTTATTACAAGTCATTAAAGGTCTCAATCTTTGCTACTCTTTTTCTTCAATTTTCTTTATGAAATTGTAAGTGTTAGGTGTGAGCATTAAACATCAAGTTGTAAGATTATAGTGTTAGCCTGTAAAAACACTTTAAAAAGGTTTAAGTGTGAGCCTAGTGAAACACTTGTGTGAGGTTGTGTGTTAGCCTAAAAACACATTGTTGTAAGGTTGTGTGTGAGCCATCAAAACACAAGTTGTACAAGTTGAGTGTGAGCTTGAAAATACCTTGAGATAGTGAAATACCTAATTGGTAAATTGGGGAGTAGACATAGGGTTGATTATACCCGAATCACTATAAATCGTTGTCTCCATTCTACTCATTCTTCTTCCCTTCTTCTTTGTCTTTGAAATTTTTATACACCAATTCAACCTCCCTTCTTAGTGCCAAGGGACATCACAAAGTCCTAAGTTATGAGTACCAATAAGATATTTTAGTATGTCTTTTTCAACATGTAAGTGAGATTCCTTAGGATCATATTGATATCTAGTACACAAGCAAATGTTGAATATAATATCAGGTCTATAAGCTGTGAGATATAGTATACTACCAATCATACCTCTATACAATTTTATAAACATTCCTACCATGTTCATCAATGCCTAGCTTGATGTTGGTACTCATAAGTATTTTACAAGATTTGTTGTTGTTTATGGCAAATCTTTTGATTTTCTCCTTTGTATATTTGACTTGGTTTATGAAGATTCCTTCCTTTCCTTATTTGATTTATAATCCAAGAAAGAATTTAAGTTCTCCCATCATGCTCATTTCAAACTTACTCTTTATTACTTTTGAGAAATCTTCACACAAGCAAACATTAGTGGCACCAAATATGATATCATCTAAATATATTTGCAATAACAAAATGTCTCTATTCTTTTTTTAGAAAAAAGAGTTGTATCTACTAATCCTTTGGTGAAACCTTTCTCTATAAGAAATTTGCTCTATCTTTTATACCAAGCTCTTGGAGCTTGCTTCAAGCCATACAAGGCTTTGGTGAGCTTATACACATGATTAGGAAAGCAATGGCTTTCAAATCTAAGAGGTTGTTCAAGAAAAACTTCCCCTTCAATGTAACCATTGAGGAATGCACTTTTGACATCTATTTGGTACAACTAGAAGTTCATGTGAGATACAAATGCAAGGAGAATTTTAATGGCTTAAAATCTAGTTACAGGTGCAAAAGTCTCATTAAAGTCAGTCCTTTCTTCTTATTTATAGCCTTTGGCTACTAATTGAGCCTTGTTCTTAATAGGGACTCCATGTTCATCAAGATTATTTCTATAGACCCATTAGTTCTAATAACAAAATGTTTATGAGGTTTAGGAACTAAGGTCCATACTTTATTTCTTTCAAATTGATTGAGTTCTTCTTGCATAACAAAAACCTAAAATTCATCTTTAATGGTCTCACCTATGGTCTTTAACTTAATAAGGGATACAAAAGCAAGTTTAACACATGCATTTCTTAAAGATGATCTAGTTGTTACTCAACTTGATGGAACACCAATAATAAGATCTCTTGGGTGATCTTTCATGAAAATACAGTCCCTTTCCAGCCGAGTTTGCTCTTCATTAGGAGTTAGAGGAGATGGATCTTCATTTCTTTCATTTCTCATTTCTTGTAGCTTATCCATACTCTTTCTTCTTCTCCAATATTTAGCTCACTCAAGGGTCTTACAAGATCATCAACTTCTTCTTTTATTCTTAAAGAAATGGGGTCAGATTCATCAAATACTACATGCATAGACTCCTCTACAATAAGGTTTCTCTTGTTAAAGACTTTATACCCTTTGCAAGTGGTAAAGTTTCCAAAGAAAATTCCTTCATCAGATTTGGAGTGAAACTTACCAAGGTTGTCTTTAGTGTTTAGAATAAAACACTTGTAACCAAAAACTCTAAATTATGCAATCTTGGGCTTTCTATTGGTCCATAACTCATACAAAGTTTTTTTTTTAAATAAGGGTTTCATTAAGACTCTATTTAAGACATAGTAAGAAGTATTTACAGTTTTAGCCCAAAATACTTAGGAAGATTGTATTCATTCAATATGGTTCTAGCCATTTCTTAAAGAGTTATACTTTTACTTTCCACCACACCATTTTGTTATGGAGTCCTAGGAGTTGAGAAATTGTGTGAGATACTATACTCATCATAGAAGCTATGAAACTTAGCATTCTTAAACTCACCTCTATGGCCATTTCTAATAGAAGAGATTTTCAAATCTTTTTCGTTTTGAATTCTCTTGGCAAAGGTTTTAAAAACATCAAAATAAGAATCCTTAAATGAGAGAAATAACACCTAAGTATATCTAGAAAAATCACTTACAATGATACATACATAATGCATGCCTCCTAAACTAGCTACCCTAGTGGGGCTGAAAAGATCCATGTGAAGCAATTACAATGGTCAAGAAGAACTTACCTTGTTTTTAGCTTTGAATGAGGATTTAATTTGTTTACCTCTTTGGCATACTTCATAAACTCCTTCCTTTATAAACTTGAATTTAGGTAGACCTTTAAACAAGTCTATTCTCTTTAGCTTATTAAAGAGTTTTATGGTAGCATGTCCTAGCCTTCTATGCTAAGTTTTACCTTCATTAATTATTGAAACTAAACACTTTGAACTACGGTTAACAAAAGAGTTTAAATCAGTCACATAAATGTTATGAACTCTTCTACCAATGAACATCCTTGATACATAGCATGCCTATGGCTCAAACATAACTCTAAGGCCTTTGTCACACAACTGACTTACACTTAGCAAGTTATGCTTGAGTCCATCAATAAGCAATACTTTATCAAGGATAGGTGAGTCATCATCTTTACCAACTTTACCTATGCCAACAATTTTGGCTTTGCCATTGTCTCTAAAAGACACATTTCCAAGACCTTCAATCTATTTCAAATGTGAGAAGAACTTTCTTTCTCCTATTATGTATTTTGAGCATCCACTATCAAGATACCATGCTTGCTCTTTAAATTAGGATTTTAAGCACATTTGCAAAACAAAGAAGGTTATATCTTATGTACCCAAAGTTAGCTTTTACCAACTACTTATCATACCTTTTAGATTGGCTATGATAGGCAATATGGCCATATATACCACAATAAAAACAATTACCATCAAAGTGAGCTGGTATTCTACTTCTAGGTAGTACATGCATATAGTGTTCTTAGACTTGTAGCACCTTTGAGCAGTGTGTCCAAGAGTATTTCTCATATGAGGAACTCTTTTATGTTATGTGTGTCTGTACCTATAATTATGTTCATTTTTTTTTGTCTTTGCATACTTTGTCTTATAGGCTTGTAAGAGTGATACATGTAAGCATAATTTGCTCAAAGGGGAGCATTTCTCAATCATGTGTGATTGTGTTGAGACTTTCCTCTTGACCTATTATTTCTAACATTTCCCTTTTAAGAAACCTTTTGTTTCATAACAGAGTTAGAAACATTATTCTTTTTAGCCTTAACAAAGGTTGTTTGAGAAGTGAAAGGAGCCATTGAAGTAGTGCCATTGTAACCTAATCCATATTTGATGGATGGACTCCTTTGAGCTCCAAGGATGGAGTCTAACTTCTCCTTTCCTTTAGTGAACTAATTGAGATTTTTCTTTAACTTAAGTTTCTCATCCATGAGAGACTTTACCTCCTTAGCTAGAGTTTCTTAACTCTTAGCATATTCATTCAAGGATTTATTCTCTTTTTTAAGATAAAAGGTACTAAACTTGATAGTCTCAATGATCATAGTCAGTTTGGTAATTATAAAGTACAACTTGTCTCTAAAGTAGGAGTTAAACAGATTTACCTCTATCACCATCACTATCATTATCACCATTGGATGTATGTTCACTTGAGGATTCATTTGATTGCTCCTCAGTTGCCATGAGACAAAGGTTAGCAAGTTCCTTTCTTGTTTCATCTTCATCAGGTTCAGAATCACTAGCATTATCCTAAATGGCTTTGTACACTTCTTTTCCTTTCTTGAAGGTGTATTTTCTAGAAGGGAGCTTATTTTTCTTGATCTTAGGACAATCTAATTTTATATGCCTTTTCTAATTGCATCCATAGCAGGTAAGTTGACTCTTGGTGCCTTTTTTCTTATGGCTCCTTGACTTTCTACCCTTTTTATTTAAAAGAAATTTTTGTACTTGGTTGGTGATGAAGGCAAAATGTTTATCTTCACTACTATCTTCGTCATCACTAGAAGAGGAAGATGTTAGTAAATAAGAAGTAAATGGAGTTTCATAACATAACTCTTTAGCTTTCAATGCCAAGTCTTTTTTTCTTATCCTTGCATTGTTAGCAGGCTTCTCAAGAGTGAACCCATAAGCTAATAACTTTCCCATGAGCTCATCAAGTAATAGGTATGCCAGTTTGTTGGCTTCCTCTATAGCTGTCTTCTTAGCTTCCCACTTACCAATTATTGCACCCATGTCCTTATTTGTATGTGACTTTCCCAAGGTCTTAAGGGTGCCCATAATGTTTATGAATTTATTATACATTTCTGTAATCGTTCCCCAGGTTGGTATACAAATGTTTTATACATATATGTATGCATTTGTATCTTTTTCTTTTTTACTTCATTAGTTCCTTCATATTGAGTTTGCAATGTGTTCCATATCTTTTTGGTTAATGTACACATTTTGTAACTTAGCATACTGAGACTTATGGATTGCGCAAAAAAAGAACATGCATTGCTCTTCTATTCTTCAGGTTTGCCTTTTTTTATTTTATTTATACTCTAATCATTTTTTGGCTTTGGCACAAGAACATTTCCCACTTGCTTTGTTGGAACCTCTCTTCCTTCCTCAATAATATCCTATATGTTAATGTTTTCACTATCAAGGAAGATCATCATATAGTTCTTCCAATAACTGTAGTCATCTCTTTTAAAGAATGGTGGCTTATAGATGAATTGTGATTCTTTATGACTTGCCATGATCTTTAGTTTGAACACTTAAGGTTTGATCAAGAGACCTGCTCTAATACCAACTTTAGTCCCTTGTTGACCTATAAGGGGAGGGGATTAAATAAGGCAATGACAAGTGATAATAATTAAAACAAAATGTGAAAATAGATGAAGAATTAAGACATAAGATTTATAAAGGTTCAACACAATTGGCCTACGTCCTCTCCTCTAGTATTTCACTAAAGCTTCACTATCTTGATAGCTTAAGGTGTTATCAATAACCTTTACAAAGGTAAGTTTTCAAAACTACCAAGCCTTTATAAGTGATATATTCTCAAGCTCTATCAACCTCTTATAAGTAGTTCACAAATACTACTTAACCTTGATCCAAAGCAGTTTTTAAATACTACTTTAAACCTTTCACAAAATATAATTTTCAAGGTTTCCCAACCTAGGGTTGCCTTAAACTAAATACATCAATTTAAGAAGGAAAAACTTTCTCACTCAAGCAATAAAGATACTTTAAGTATTCTCAAAAGGTATGCTTGATGAGGTTGAGAATGTGAAAGAATTTCTGAAAAAGCTTATTCTTTAAACTCTATTTTAAAGATAAATCTTGCAATCTTTGAATAATGAACTTCTCTTAATTGCTAAATCACTTTTTGTTCACCCTTTGATGTTATGAGGCTTACCACAGTAATTGGCTTAGGAGGTTGTGGTTAATGTAATCGGCTAGTTTTTATTGGGTTCCTACTAGGCAACAAAGGTGAGAAGATGTCTAGTACGCTGTTGGAAGTCCACTCCAATTTTTAAGTCAGTAATGTGCTGGAAAGAAAATAAGTGAATGTAATGTGAGAGATACCCGATAATGCTCCTTATATAGTATTTAGGAAGAGTTGTTTTCTAGTTGGAGTGGGACTTGACATCTTCCTATTTAGTGGTTGTTTCTTGATCAGAATTATTTTCTTGATAAGAGATAATGTTCCTATTTAGGATAAGTTATAGGTTAGTTGCATTTGGATGGGTCAAGCCACATTGCCTTATAATTTTATGGGCTTTATTGTGGTCTAAGCCATTTTTCACTTTCTTTTTGTAGTGAAAGAGGCCAAATTAGGTTTTATGTATGATTGGGCCTAACCCATATGTTCTTGGCTAAGCAGTGTTGCTTGAGGAGAGGCCGACATCTAAGCTAGGGAGTTTGCCTTTTCATTCTTCTCCCAAGGGATCTGTTTCAATACCCAACTTCCTCCTTTCATCTCTATATTTATTAAGAGGTGTTTTACATGCTTAGCATACTTAAGCATAGTGGATCCTTTGAGACGTATTGCCTATGGAGCTATTAGACCATAAATCATGAATCACTATTTATGATGAGGTGTTTAGCTCAGACTTCTTACACCAGTTGTAGTCTGATAATTAAGGCTTTATATTTTGCTACATTATTGGTGGCTTGAAACATTAGTATGAAAACATATTTGATAGTGATTCTACTCAGTCTTTGCAAGATTATTCTGACTCCTACTCCTTCTATACTTGAGGCTCTATCAACTTATAGTTTTCACTCTTCTTTTTCCTTGGTTTATTCAGGCTTTTGTTCCCCGCCTGTTACTTAGCTATAAAATATGCCAAAACTTAGGCCTTGAAGTTAAATTCATAAAGCCAGCCACCCATTTTGATATTTTCCCTAAAGTTTCTACCTTTTGCAATATCTTCCTTAAGGGTTGATTTGTGAGAACCGTGATGGTGTAGGCTTGGAAATAATGCCTCAACTTCATGGTCTGGCTGACTAATGCATAAGCTAACTTCTCTAACATAGGGTAGTTCAGCTACTTTCCTTTGAGAACTTTGTTGACATAATAGACTAGTTTTTGATCCATTTCTTCTTCCCTGATTAGGATCAAGGCATTCGTATCTTTAGTTCCTACTAGGTACATAAAGAGCAGTTTGCCTATAGAAGGCGACTAAGCAAAGGAGGCGAGCCAAGGAATATTTTCAATTTTTCAAAGGCTTTTTGGCACTCTTATCCCACCTAAAGTTTTTAACGTCTTTTAGTTTTTTATAAAAAGGTAAACAACATTGAGCTGATGAAGAGATGAATCTTCTTAAGGTTGTGATCCTTTCCTTAAGCTTTTAAACTTTGTTAATTGTTAAGGTGGCTTTATGTCAATGATTGCTTTGATTTTTTCAGGATTAGCCTTAATGCCTCTTTGGGATATCATAAAGCCAAGAAATTTATCGGCTCAGACTCCAAAAACACACTTTTCTAGATTGAGCTTCATATTATATTAGTTAAAGATTTAAAGCTTCTCTTAGGTCATTTGTATGGCCTTTGTCTTGATGGCCTTGTATGATCATATCTTTTATGTAAACTTTTACTTTTTTATTGATCTAGTGTTTGAACATATGATTTACTATTCTTTGATATGTGGCTCTAACATTCTTGACCCCAAAGGGCATGACTTTGTAGTAGTAGATGCCTTCATGGGTTATAAAGTTTGTGTTGGACTAGGTTAATTTAACTTAAGTCATGAACCTCTTTTGATATGGAAAATAGAGATTGATCAATTCTAATGATTTCATTAAGTGTTGTTTTACAGATTATAAGTTAGATTTTGTCATTGGAAGTTGGATGGAGTCCAAATCTCTAACCTTGTAAAGTTCATTTTAATTCACAGTGCGTGTATTGAAAATTGCAATCGTGAATCAGTCACAAGGAAGGATGAAGTGTAATGACCAATTCATCTTAGCTCTGATACCAATAACTTTAATAGCCATATTCATTTACATAACTCATATCATTCATGTTCAAAATACATATGCATAAAGGTTTTATCCATCCTACACACAATCAAACATTTCATTTGATGTACATATATGTATATGACACAAGGAGAGAGAGAGTTTGGATTC
>CATIWR010062759.1:0-24724 GCA_949677035.1 Omphalea diandra
TCAGTATCTGAAAAACATAATTGCGATTTGGTGAGTCGTGACTCAATGAATAAAAATAATAATCAGGTTTTTATGGCACAACCAATAATCAAATATCATCAAGATACATTACAAGTATAACAATTGACTATGCAAGTGCAAATGTAATAGATTGATTTTTATCGTGACCTTGCAAGGTAAACACTGCTACTAGGAATTCATATGATTTAAGTGACATTTGATTTTGTCGGACATCATATAACAAGTGAATCATTTGATTAATAACAAGTGCCAACAGGACATATTGGTCCTTTTTCCAAATGATTTGTAAGTGTTTGACAAACCGGTCATAACATCCTTTTAGTTCCATATGTAAGTGTGCATTCACAATGGTATATCAAGTAATCATTAAGAGCATATAATTCTCACTTGACTTGTATTCACATGTAAAATGTAACAATTCAATCTCATATACATGTAATGGAATATAATCACATCATAAAATTATCACACATACATATTAGAATCTAATTATGGTTTTTACTCACCTTTTAATGCGACTAACCTTTATGGTAGGTTTAGTTCTCTCTCTAGGGCTTCCTTAAAGTGTTGAGATCTTAACATTTTATACATACATGGTTATAAGTATGCCAAAATGATTATGAATGCTTGGTATGCAACTATGGCATGATCCATGAAAGTGGACCTAGTGTTTATGCATATTTTCCTTATATGGCAGCTTGACCTTGCTACATTGTTGCAGTAATAACTCTAGATATACTTATCCAAATGACTTGATTATTTTTTTTAAATAAACTAGACACAAAATGATACAATATAATCAAATTTCAAGTCAATATAAGACATATAGAAAATGTGGTAAATTTTTTAATTTTTCCCTATTTCAATATCATCTTAGTCTAAGTAGGTATTGTAGTCTTGGGTATATCTCAAGTTATACAAATCCAATAGCAAAAATGATTTACCAGAAGCTACAAAACACATAAAGGAATATTTTTAGTGTTTTATTGATTGTCTAATTCAGTCTATAAAGTCACCAAAATAAATGATCAATCCCAAGGTGAACAGATTTTCAATATGTTGACAATCAGTCATAATGAAGGGGAAATATCTCAAAAACCATGTTAAATTTGGCATAAATATTTTATAGGGATGCATATCGGACATAAATATACAACTTTCAATTTTGGAACATTAACAAATTCTAAATCTATGGCCATCAAATTCTCAAAAAATAGAATTAAAAGATAGATGAGGTTTCATTGGGTTCAGGATTAGTCAGAATCAATGAGCTATATCTTTTTTCACATAACAAATCAAGCAAAACTATGTTATAGGAATTTAGAGGGGATATAACCCTACAAATTCATGTTTTAAACTTTGTAAAATCAACACAAAAAGTTATCAAAATATATGGAAACAAAAAGGCTGAGGTGATTTCAGTTTATTGTGAACCAACCTTAATGAAGGAGCCATATCTCCTAACACACACTAAATTAAGCAAAAATGTTTTACATGCATTTAGATGGGGCATAAAGCTCTAACTTTCATATTTTACATTTTCTCTAATTTGTCTTTTAGTGTTATGAAATCATGGGTAAAAAATTCTACTCTAACAACAAAACCAATGCAATAAGCTATTATTTCTCTTAAATTTCAACTTATATTCATGAGCTTTACCTCAAATACTCCATAATTCTTACTAACCATGCATGATTAACATGTCATGAGGGATTAATTTCATATGGGAAGAAGATAAATTAAATTACCTATTTTCCCAGAACTAGAAAAGTTTAGGATTCCTTCCTAGGTAGCTCACTCTTCTCTCTCTCCTCTTTCTTCTTCTTCTTCTTCTTCTTCTTCTTCTTCTTCTTTCTTCCCTAGCTCTTGTTTTCTTCTGCTGCCCCTTATGTTTATCCTCTATATTTTGTTTCTAAAGGATGAAAAATTCAATTTGTAAATCTATTATAATAAGATAAAATCATGGTGTCTCATTTCCATTGGTTGGAAGTTCACTTTTCCTCTTTTAGTCCCCCTTCTTCACTCCTTCATCACCTCCATCAATCTCCTAATCCTTATATGCTTCTTATACTTTTAAATAAGCTCTAAAACACCATTATTTATGATGTTATATCATGCACACAATATAATCTAATTTTCCATGCAGCTATATAAATATTACATATATGTTCAAGTGTCCCAAATGCAATGATGTAATTGTCATCGTCATGTTTATCCAATTCACATACCTAAATGATTATTTATCCATTGCATATATTCATGTAGGATTGCAAATCATTTATGTAATGAATATGTTCATGTAAGAATGCCAATGAGAAGTTACAATACCTACAAAAGGAGAAATTATTATTAAGTCTACAAAAAGAAGAGTAAAATGCCTAAGTGGTTGCTTGGGGAGTAGATATAGACACATTGTTGAACCACTATAAATCTATTGTGCCATCTCTTTTTTTCTACTCCACCTTTTTTCGAGAGCAAGAATGAAATTATGTGTACATAAATATAATGCAAGAAACTTTTAATAAGTTATAAGTGATTTTGAAAGCATCCAATTTACCCCTCTCTTGAGTTGTCATCCTTACTAAGGAACTAACAATTGGTATCAGAGCTTAGCTTTGCTTTTTATTTTTAAGAGAGCTCAAGCAAAGGGTTTGAGAATATCATAATCAAAAAGTAAATGACTAATAGAAACCTTGAAATCCTCTTATTGTTAAAGCTTCCAAAAAATGAATCTATTCAAATTAAAGAAAACCAAAAGCTAATAGAGCAAAAAGACTATTATCAAGATGAAAAGAGGAGAAGGAGCTTAATAAATTTCATAACCACAAGTGATAATGAACCCTCACACAAAAAAAAAAAAAAAAAAAGAAATGAAGACCAAAAAGAAAGTAAAATTTGGATGCTACATCGCCATGGAGGATGACCCAATGGAAAGCTCCCCAAATAAAGTATGAGAACTTGATGGTAATGTCAAAGAAATATTTATTAAGGCTCTAAGATGCACTAATAATGATTTAGATAAATCTTATCATAAAAATAAGATTTTAAGAAATGAAAATATGTTTTTGAAAAGTGAAGTCTCTTTTATCTCTAAAATGAAATATGGATTGCTTAAGGAAGTTGAATTTTTAAGAAAAGAAAAGGAGGAATTAATTTCTAAAGAACTTTTCTTAGATTTAAATCAAAGGATTTTTTGAAAATGAAAATTGATACTTTGGAAAAGGAAAATGAAGAGCTAATTTCTAAAAATAAATCTTATTAAATCCTTTCCAAACAAATTAAAAGTTTCAAAATAAAAATTTTGATTTAAATTCCCGTTCAAAATTTACTAAAGGAAAAAATAAATTGGATTTACTTTTGGGCTTTCAAAGAGATGCTAATGTGAAAATAAGAATTAAGAAATAATCATGCATCTACCTCTTCCTCCATTTTTAAAAATGTTTTTATGAAGGTTAGTAGGACACCTAGCCTCAAAGTGATATATCACAAACCTTTTCACAAAACACTAATGCTAATGCAAAACCTCAAGTCTAAGGCCAAGACATAACACATGTATATACTAGAAAGTTAAATAAAAATGCTAATTATGATGATATGTATGCATCTTATTGGCAAAGAATGAAAACGTGCTACACTATGCACCTAGAAGACTATGCACCTAGAAAACTACTTATTTATCTTCTAGGATGACTTACAAAGAACACATGTGCATGATCGTAGATGCTTACATACTTTCTATAGGCCTAATACATAATATGATGCTTATATGCTTAGGTCTTAAAGACCAAAGGAAAATAAAGATGCACATGTTCCTCTTATTCTTAAGTCTTAAACATATAAGAGATCATCTTGTGATAATTACTTTCATAGACGTAAAAGAGCATTCCTTTAGCAATGTTATATGGTAGATGTGGCCACAAGGCATACTTTTGTTTTGTTAAGCTAAATGAATATAATATTATTATTCCTAATCCTTATAGATTCAAAAGAAAATGGGTGCCAAAGAGAGCTTAAACTACAAGTTAGGAACTCTTTTACCCAACGTTCAAAAAGGAGAATCTTTAGGTTGATGAAGATTGATAATTGGAAGGAATATAAATATTCAAATAAAACTAGCATATAAACATACCACAAACTATAAAGTATTCCTTATCACCCCCTTTTTATTCTTAATATGATTTATATACACATAACTTTAGTGAGAAATGCTATGCATGCCTTATTTGGTGTATTTTTTGGCATATGCATTAATTCTTTGATTGTTTTATTTTCTCTTGGCATTCTTTTCTTTAACATGTGATATCTTATTTGTTTATGACCCTAAGGTTGTACTTGACTTTTACTTCATTTTATAAATGACTTTAAATTTGGCTTTAGGGAAAATATTTTCTCTAAAGAGATGCCCTAATTCTCTAAAATAAGGGAGAATATTTGTAAAAGAAAGGGGGAGAATACTTTTAAACTATTTTAGAAAGGACAAAAATTTTTAACTTGTGTTAATATTTTTAAATGGGAGGAAATTTTGAAGGCATTTGACTCTTTTTGTTACCTGCTACCTTGTATTTTTGGATATATTTCGGTATATCTCTTTTGTGACCCTAAGGTGTGGAGAGATTTGTTTAAGAGGGAGATATATAGATTTTTTATAACCTTTAATTCTTATTGTTTTCTTTTTTTCAATTTTTTCTTGCCATCATGACAAAAAGAGAGAATTTTTGTTTGATAAAATAATTATTGAGTGTTTAAGAATATTTATTTTATCAAAGTATCTTGGTTTTATCATCATTCAAAAAGGAGAAGAATATTGAGTATATAACCCTAAGGTTGATAAGGTATTTTTGTTAGTCATATAATTGAGTGATGTGTTTTAAATGATAACAAAATCCTAAGAAGTTCTAACTTTTGTATTTAAGTGTTTTATTTTGTTAGGACTCAACCTTTTCTAAGTTTGAAAGATGTGTCTACCAAAAGTATAAGGACATTTGTTTGAACCCTTAATATGCTTTTAAGGATGGAGACAAAATATCTCAAGATAGTAGAGTTTGAGCATGCTAAAAGCTTTTAGTGTTAGGAAAAAATGAGGAGAGAAAGAAGAGATTAAAGGTCCAACAACTATGGAAAGTACATTAATGGGCATGGAAGAAAAAGAACGAGCGTTGATAGAGAACAACAAGCGTGGATGAAGTCTCCAAAAAGTTTAACTCATCTGTCTTATATAAAGGTGGCTCAATGATCATGAAGAAAACATAATAATTGTAAAAGTGCTCAACGAGCTTAGAAGAAGTCTAACAACCATTGATGAAATCTTCAAAAAGCAGCTTAAGTAGTCTATATAATTTTGAACATCAACAATGATCGCGACAGAACTCCAATGGCCATTAGATGATAGATTTAACAAGTTTTGCAAACATCCAACGATCATTGGAAAGAGTCATTAGAATCTTAATGACAGGGTGATGAAAACAATGATTATTGCCTAGTTGAGAGGCTTAGACACCTTTATAAGTGATTTCTTACAAAGGTAGATAGGTTTATGCTTGGCTAATAAAATTACATCAGTTGGTGATTAGCTTAAAAATCATCAATGACATTTTGCTATCCTAAGCCTTATAAAAAGGGAGTGGGAAGTTTCTTTTAAGCTAATAAAAAGAGAGATTACTCTTGCACCTATAAAAAGGGAGGTTATTCTTGAGCTTGCAAAAGGAAGAGTAAAAGGTGTAAGTGGTTGCTTAAAGAGTGGATGTAGACTCATTGCTAAGCCACTATAAATCTCTTACGTCATCTCTTCTTTTCTATTCCACCTTCTTTGAGAGCAAGAGTGAAATTGTGTGTGAATCAATTTGCTATGAAAGGACTTAAGGAGCTTTTAATAAGTTTCAAGCATTTCAAAAGCGCTTAATTCACCTATCGTCTTAGATTATTAGTAAAAGAATTTACATTAGAAAGTGATAAAGAGATTAATAAGAAGGTAAGGAGAAGAAATGAATAAAGAAGATAAGGAAGACAAAGACAAATAGCTCAAAAAGGAAGCCAACAACTCATTAAGGAAGACAAACCTAAAAAGAAGCCATAAGACACATCCTATATGCCTTTTGTTCCCTTTCTTTTAAGATTAAAGAATCATATGAAGGATAAATAGTTTGTAAATGTTTAAAGATGCTTAAAAAGATTCAAATTATCTTACCACATAAGCAATATGGCCAAAGAAGTGAAAAGTACTACTATTGCTCTTGATAAGAGTATGAAAAGCACAAAGGAGATTACTTGATTTGATGACTTTACCAAGCAATTGGAAAAGATATAGAAGGCTCTAAGAGCCAAAGATAAAGAGAAAGGAATTGATATTGAGGAGTTGCTTGCCCATAAACCTGAGAAACTTTCAGATAACTCTTAAATTCTTGAGCTTCTAAAGTTTAAAGGTACTTAAAAACAAAGAATCATATTTGGTCATATGTTTTCGTTATGAAGGCATCTAGGGTATCCACTGACACCATGTTAGAACTTTTTGAGCTGTCAGAGGGATCTGTTAAGACCTGGTATTTCAATTAGCCAAAAACTATAAAGAAAGATTGAAAAGAATTAATAGAGGCTTATGGGAAGCATTATGCTTGTAATTCGGGGTCACCTTACAAGATTTGTAGTCTTTGAAAAAAATCTCAAGAAAGTTTCAATAGATATATATGAAGGTGGAAGAAAATAGCCTTGGAGGCAACTACCAAGTTAACTAAAAGGAAACAGGTTTGAATGATTGTTAGAAGAGCATTACCTAGTATTGGCACAAGAATAAGGGGTATGTCAATGCAAAATTTTAAGGATCTTAGAGAAGTTGGTTTACAAGCTGAAGAGTTATAGATTGTGTTGAAAAGGTTATAAGGGAAAGAAAAAGTACCCCTTCTTAGCCTTAAGAAGATGGAAACAAGATGACCGACATGAATGCAATAACAAATCTAAGATAGTTTATAGATTTGAGAATGCCTCTGTCTAAGGCATTTGAGAGATTATAAAAAAAGGGAGTACTAAAACCTCTAACACCAAGGTCGCCTCTTAATACATTATCAAGTGGGTACGATGTTAATGCATACTAAGCTTTTCATCAAGGGGTTGGGCACAACACCAGTGAATGTTACATGTTGAGACATAAAATTCAAGATCTCATGGATAACAAGATGATTGTTTCGCCCAATGTTAGAAGATCGAGTATAAGAGGAAATCCTATCCTAAACTATCATGGTGTTCCACCTCTTAACTAAGGGACATTCATGATAGATTCTAAAATTCCTAAAGAAGTTGTTATAGCCACCCCTAAAGAAATACTAAAGGAGATTGCGGTTGAGGTTTTATCACTAACCTATTAGACTAGGTTGATTTAACCTAAGTCATGAACCTCTTTTGATCTTCACAATAGAGATTGATCAATTCTAATGCTTTCATTAAGTATTATTTTACAGATTATAAGTTAGTTTTTATCATTAGAAGTTGGATGGAGTTCAAATCTCTAATCTTGTAAAGTTCACTCTAATTCACGACGAGTGTATTTTAAATCACGACTGCGAATCAGTCACAAGGAAGAATGGAGCTAGGCCAAAGGAATTCGCGGATAACTTTGCTGTCATGACACACCCAAAATTGGCAAAGCTTTAGTCAAAAAAGAATTCACGGTGTGTGTCATGCCTTAGTCACAATCGTGACTTTCATACTGATAAAGGAGGGAACTAAAGCCACAACTACAACTTGCCAAGTGTCCTAAGTGTCCATTGAAGATAAAAAATCGTGAGGGCAAAAGTTTGTTTGCGACCGCAACTCAAGCAGTTGAAGTTTTGTCTTCAAACAAAGAAATTCACAGTCTCAGTCGTGCCCTAGGCATTAATATCTCACGACTGCGACTTTTGAGAGTGGTTAGAACACAACGACTATATTTTCCTGGATGACCAACGAACATCTGACATGTGGACTAGTCGTTAGACATAAATGGGGTTTTCAGCCGTAATTGGAAAATCGCGATCGCGAAAAGGTAGTAGTGACCGTGACTTCAATCTAACAAGCATTTACATCTTGGAGATTTGTTAATAGTTTTAGTCTAATGTCTGTTTGGTGGATATGAGCTATAAATACTCCATCAAGCAAATGCAAATGCAAATGCAAGAGAATTCATCAATTTGTAACCATACTCTTGCAAATTTGCTGCTCATTCTTTCAATTCTTATTTATGCTTTAATGATTATTTGGTATGAGCAGTAAACAACCATTGTAAGAGGTTTTAGTGTTAGCCTTGAAAACAATTGTAAGAGGTTTTAGTGTAAGCCTGGAAAACACTTGTGAGAGGTTTTAGTGTGAGCCTTGAAAGCACTTATAAGAGGTTTTTGTATGAGCCTAAAAAACATAAGTTGTAAAAGTTTAGTGTGAGCTTGGAAACACCTTTTGAGTTGAGTGAAATACCCAATTGTAGAGAATTGGAGAGTGGACGTATGGTTGGTTAACACCCAAACCACTATAAACTCTTGTGTCCATTATTCTCTTCTTCTACTCAACTTCTTAAACACCTTATCCCTTATTTTTTTAATTGAACACCAATTCAACCCCTTTTCTTAGCGTCCTAGGCCAACATAACCTATGGGAAAGTTCAGATGAAGAGACAGAAAAAGACAAAAGGAAGAGAATGATTAAGTTATGATAAAAAAGTGATAAGGGGAAGAAGGGGAACACGTGAGCCATGTAACCCAAAGCAAAAAATATTACCCTGATAGAAAGGCTCCTAAGGAACCAAAGATAGATAAAGAAGGAGATGAGCATGTAACAAAGACAAAGGAGGAAGATAACCCTATTCTGAGGCAATTGAAGAAGATGCCAGCTCAAATCAATGTGTGGGAGTTGCTCATCACTTTATAAGAGTCTAAAAAGGCCATGGTGGAAACTTTATCAAGTTTGATTATATATAGGGAAGCCATACCAAAAGATGTTGTTGCTTTGATCACTCACAAATGGAAAATCACTTTCTTTAATAAAGATTTACTGTCAGAAGGAAGGGATTGTAATCTGACCTTGTTTATAAAAATCGAGGTAAAAAGAAACGCATTTCATATGTGATGGATGGCGATGGATCTGGGATTAACATTTACCCTTTAAAGCTCCTGCATAAATTTGAGGTGTTAGAGAAGGAGTTAGAAGTGTTGGATAGTATCATTCAGGCCTACAATAATAGTAAAAGGTTGACTGGTGATGTATTCAAGATCATGGTAAAAATTGGGATTGTAAAAGCAATGGTGAAATTTATTGTGTTGGACATCCCTATCACCTTCTTACTGTTATTGGGAATACCATGGTACTTCTTATTGGGAAGAGTCCATCCATAGTGCATCCGAAGAGTAAGATCCCTTATAAGGGTGAGGTAGTGACTATTTGTGTAGAAGTTGGGGAAATTGTGTCAACATTGAGTGTAGCTAAGCTACATCTCAGAGGTTTTCATGTCACAAGAGTCACAAATAAGGCTAACTCGAAGGTGGTGGGAATCATAAGAAATATGAATTTTTTACTAGTTAAGGACTAGGAAAGAATTTTACAGTGTGTTAGAGTTTCCTAAGATATCAAATAAAACAACTAGAATAGGACTAGGTTATTGTGGAAAAAGAACTAAATTAGAAGTAAAATACTTGCATAAGCCTTTATCTGATTTCTTTATAAAAGAAAAGGAAATTGAGGGAGGAACTGAGGAAGAAGCCACTACGAGGATGAGAAGTCATTAGGTAATGACATTATGCATAACCTTGAAAAAGCGTTCTTTTATATAGGGGTCAAGGAAATAGGCTATCTGAACTATAGGGATTCGTTAGATGAGAAGAAGAAGAAAAAGAAAAAAAAGTATGTATATTATAAGGGAGGACAACACCCAAGGATCAAAACATGCTAAGTTTTATATGACCCTCAGTCCACTTAGCCATGGAATGATAAGTAGAGGGTATTTAAGAAAAAAACATGAGTAATGTTTGCTAAACCAAGGGTTCTAGGCTACAGTTAAGGATCCCATGAAGAAAAAGTTTGGGATAACCACAATGGGGACATATTGGGACATACAAGTTCACAAAGGCCGTGTATATTGGATTAAGTCTGACAGACATTAAAACTATAATTGTGAATCCATTGAGGTCATGGGTGAGGCTGAGATGGCACAAGGTAAGGTAGTAGGTTCCAAGCAAATTAAGTTAGAAGGGGTGGCCCTCTAGGATTGTTTTATGAAGATCGAGCTTGGAGATAGTCAGATGGAATAAGACTTTGAGGGGGTGGTGAAAGTTGTGATTGGTGTAGAACTTAAAAAGGAAATGAGTACTAAATAGGTTGATGACTTAAGTGACTGATAAGAAAAAAAAATAGAGAGAAAAAAAAGACTAATGTTGAAGAAGCTCCTACTAATATGATAAAAGAAGCTATTTTTCTTAATATTATTGATCTTCGTATTTCTAGTCTCTTTGAAGATGATGATGTATTTATTTTCAAGTTTAAAGCAATGATGTTAAGTTTGCTTACTAGTGTGATGTGTTCTTTGATGGTAGTGTGAATAACATACATTATTTTATGAGCATATTTAATATTAATTCTATGCATACCACTTCATTTAATTTTGGCATACATGAAAATCTAAAGATCTTGCTTATTGTTAGTGATGTCACATCAGAAGAGCGAATAAGGTTTGAATAGTTGCTCAAGAAGTACTAAAGGGTTTTTCTCTTAGATGGATGAGGATATGTCAGGGGTTGCTGGATGAATAGCTGAGCACATGATCCCAAGTTATCTGCATATGAGATTGGTAAAGCAGAAGTTAAGAAGGATGAGACTAGAGTGGGCTCAGTTGGTTAAAGAAGAGGCGAAGCAATTAAACATGAAATTTCTAGAAATAGTTGATTACCCTGATTGGTTAACTAACATAGTGCTATTGTCGAAGAAAGGTGGAAGAGTAAGAATATGTGTGGATTACACAGACCTAAATAAGGCTTACCTTAAGGATGTTCCTCTACCCCATATTGATGTGTTAGTAAATAACACCACAACATGTGTCATTTATTTCGTCATGGATAGGTTCTAAGGCTATAACTAGATTCATCATAGAGTGAGGGATGTACTACTATAAGGTGATGTTGTTTAGATTGAAGAATGCAAAAGTGACATACCAGTAGATGGCAATCACTTTATTTCATGACTTAATGCATAAAGAAGTAAAATATATGTGGATGACATGATGATAAAGTCTGAGTCGAAGGAAGGGCATTTTGAGGCCCTAGAGAAATTCTTAAAAAGGAGTTGATAAGTACATTCTAAGGTTGACCCCAAAAAGTATTTGTTTAGGGTAACATCTGGTAAATTATTGGGACATGTGGTAAGTGATAAGGGTATAATAGATTCAAACAAAAAGAAGGCCATTCAAGATATGTCTACACCTAAGACAGAGAAAAAAAGTCTTTGGTTTCTTAGGTTGCCTATATAATATATCAGTAGATTCATAGCTAGCACTTTCATTTACGAGCTGATCTTTAAGTTATTAAGAAAAGACAACTAGTGAAATGGAATGAGCAGTGTTAAAAAGCCTTTGGTAAGATAAAAGAGTACCTACCTAATTTGCTAGTCTTAAAATCCCTAAAGCTGAAAATGTAGCTACTTTTATACCCGATAATAAAAGAGAGTTTTATAGGGATGATGCTACCTTAAGAAGGTGAGATAAAGAATGAACATATTATGTATTATCTTAGTAAGAAATTGCTCCCTTATGAGGAAAGGTACAACTAGGTGGAGAAGAATTGTCTTGCATTGGTGTGGGCCACGAAGAAGTTAAGGCACTATTTTCAGTCATACTCCGTAGAGGTGGTTTCAAAGCTTGATCAGGTCAAGTATTTGCATGAGGCTCCTTCCCTGAATGGAAAATTAGTAAGATAGTTGATATTTGTTAAAAGAATTTAACATTAAGTATGTGAATAAGAATGTGATTAAGGGCTATGCAATTGTAGAGTATTTGGCATAAAAATCTCTCAAAGAAGAAGAACTTGAGCTTCCCCAATTTCCAGATGAAAGGTTAGGAGCAATTAAACCTCAAGGTTGGAGAATGTACTTTAATGGAGTAGTAAATAAAAAAAGAGTTGGCATAGGAGTAATCTTGATATCACCAGATGGAGAGCTTTTTCCTATAGTTAAGAAACTTAATTTCAAAGTGACCAATAACATGGCCAAGTATGAAGCCTGCACACTTGGATTAGAGTCTTTAATGCAAAAGAGGGTAAAGATAATTAACATGTTTAAGGATCCATTATTAGTCATCTCCAAAGTAATTGATGAGTGGGAGCTGAAAGAGGAATGCCTAAGCCTATTTGGAATATTTAAAGAGGTTGATGTAGAACTTTAATAGAACCATATTTGGAACAAGAAGAGAATGTGATGGTTGACGCCCTTGCAACCTTAGTTTCTATTTGGTATGGGCTAAAGAAGATGTTGTACCCTACTAATAACGAAGTGGCATAAGTGTTAGTAGAAAATCATTCATAGTACTACGATGTGTAGAGGTACTTAGAAAGTGGAGAGTACTTGAAGGGGCTAAAAGAAAGACAATGATGTGATTCAAAGACTTGCATCACAATTTATAGTCTATGATGGTAAAACATATAAACGAATGCCTGATGGAGTCCATTTGAAGTGTTTGACAAATGAAGAAGTGAATGAAGTCATGGAATAGGTACATTCAGTGGTTTGTGGCCCCCATATGAGTGAAAAAGTATTGGCAAGGAAAATTTTAAGGATGGATTATTACTGGACCACTATGGAGCAAGATTGCATTCAAATGGCTCGAAGTTATCACAAGTGTCAGATTCACAATAGCTTCAATCACTTGCCTCCTTTAAAATTACATAATCTGATGTTACCTTAGCCATTTGTAACTTAAGGTATTGATGTGATCGAACAAATCAGATTGGCTTCTACAAAGGGTGTAAGTACATTATAGTGTCAATAGATTACTTCTTATAGGGGGTAGAAGTCAACTGTTTTAGCAAGTTAAAGGTAAAACAAATGGCTTGGTTCAGAGAAAATAATATTATTTGCTATTGTGGTGTACCACATCACATTGTAACGAATAATATGAAAAAGTATAAAGTGACCTATCATAAGTCATCACCCTATAAACCACAAGCTAATGGAGCAGTAGAGGTAGCAAACAAGAATGTCAAGAACATCCTTGGCAAGATGGTAGAGACTTATAAGGATTAGTCTGAGAAATTCCCTTTTGCATTATAGGGATACAAAATAATAGCTTAAACATTGATGGGAATGACATCATACTTCCTTATGTATGGAATGGAAGCAGTTTTACCAATTGAGATGGATATGAAGTTCCTGTAGATGTTAGTCGAGTTAAAGATCCTAATGGGTGAAAAATCAATTTGAGCAGTTGAGTTTTCTAGATGAAAGGAGACGAAAAAGCTCTCTACCACATTCAATTATACCAAGACAGGATGGCTCGCACTTTTAACAACAAAGTTAAGGCAAGTACCATAAGGATTAGTGATTTGGTGTTGAAAGCAATCAGACATGAAACTCAAGATCCCCATGGAAAGTTTAAGCCGAACCAGAAAGGTCTCTATGTAGTCAAACAAATTTACTTAGATGGAGATATGAAGTTATCAAATATGGATAGGAATGAGTTCTCTGAGTTATTGAACTTAGACAAATTTAAGAAATATTTTGTGCGATGACATGAGAAAAGTGAAATAAGCTCATTAAATTGAAAATTCAAAAAGTGACTTACGCAAAAATTAGGGCATAAAAAAGGAAGAAAAAAGAGTCCACTAAGTTGAAAACCTACAAGGGTAACTTAGGCGAAATTTAGGATATAAAATATATATAGTAATAATCAAAGCAAAAAAGGTAAGAGAGCGCAATTGACCATTAGGGATATCCATTCATAAGATGTGGGGTAGTGACAGGGATGACCATAATGAAAAGCAAGGGATCAACAAGCTAAAGGCATGTAACAAGACAAATAGATGATATAATATGCCATTAATAAAAGCAATGATCATGCATTTAATTAATATGTAATGTGTGAGATGAAATGATCCATGTTGGCCATGATATTAAAAAGAAACACATTTGCATAATAAAAGTGATCTTAGTCAAACATGTCTTTGTAGTAGCCTTAATACAAGAAGTTTTTCATGAAAGACCATTATTTGTCTTAGTTAATACATTGATGAAATAAACATAATTTTGTAAATTCTAAATTCCATGCAACCAAGCCACAAAGTCTGCATCATCCTTAGAATCAAAGTCTTTGATAGTGAAGAAGTCATAGATGTAGTGATTTACCTATGCAACACCTATCCTATCTAAGAAGTGCTATTTAGAGGCCCCTCAATGAAGGAAAGGAGGAAAGGAACCTTATTCTAGGGAGTGCTAAACTGGCAATGTACTATAGCCATATCATAAAAAGTACTAGGTAAGAGAGTTAGGATGAGCACACAGTCTCTGTAAGTTCTCAAGGTAACTCTCAATAATCTACATCGTGGGCAAGTCCAGTGAATGTTAAAAGCATCAATATGGGACATCCACTTAGTCCACTCAGCCTTGGTAGCAATGGGCCTTAACAGGCAATAGTTTAGATGATGCAATAGGTAGTAAAGCATTACATTCACAGTGAGAATTGCTAGCAAGCCCAATCTCCCTTATTGCCATATCTAAAAAAAAAGAAGAAGAAGAAAAAAAAAGAAAGACTCGTTAGGTTAAAAACTCGAAAGGATGACCTAAGCAAAAATTAGCAGCCCACTAGATTGAAAATTAGTTAGGGTAATCTAGGCAAAAGTTAGGCCCAAATAAAAATAATGGAAATATATAGAAGGCTGCATATAAGGTCCACACCTAAAGTAATAGTGGACTTTAAGAAAAGGAATCATTTACACTAAGGGATACCTTATCGAAGCCCAACCCAGAATTGTCAAGATGGGGATTTTTCCAAGCTTGGCCTCTTCAAGTAAGGGTAAAATCTATAGATCTATTTCTCCATCATCTCATTATACCAAAAACTTTCCTATCAATATGACCACTACAACACATGCTTGTGCCACACAGGCATGGCCTCTAGAAGGATGAAGAGTGAAAAATGGAGACATAAGAATTTTATCCTCATTTAAAGTGTACCTGGGTATCTCGTCATATCAAAGAACAAATAATTCCATCTTTGAATGTGTAGGCAGCCCAAGCATGGCAAAGTAATCTAATCTACAACTGTGACATAACAGTTGAGAATGACACTAAATTCTTTTAGCAAGCGATAGATCTTAGTGTCTATGAAATGAAAAGAATAGGTAGTGGGGTCCCACAAATCGTAGGCCGTTTGATGAAAATCTAAGTTAAGTCAGACGAATAGAGGTAACGAAGTGCTTGAAGGCCCACCTAAGGTAGATTAGACCAACTTTCGGATGAGGGAGACTTTAAAAATGCTTTAGCCATGTTTAAGAAGGCGAAAATGCAAGTTTGGGGTTTGAACCCATAAATTGGTATTTATAGAATAAAGGGAAAGTGCTTAATGCATGACATTTATGAACAGTGTTACAAAGCTGTATAGACTATATAAGTCATCTATATAGATAACTAATGGTTTGTACAAAAAACTTTGTGTTCTATACAAACCACTTTTCATGTAGATTTTTAGCTAAAATATCCCTTCTATTTCAAGCTTAGAAATCACTTTGCACTTGTTCTAAAAGGCATGCATATGTGCAAATGAGTTAAAAGAACACAACCATACATTTAAAGAAAAAATTTGAGACTAGAATCAAGTTGTGTGCCTAGATTGTAAAAGTTTCAAAGTTTAGCAAAAATGGAAATGAAATAATCTTAGATGTGTCCAAAAATCCTAAGTATTTTGATAAGCATCCAAAAAGGAAAAGGGCTTCCAAAATGGCCTTAATATTCATTATATAGTACCAAAAATACCAACAATATTCAATAAATGTTTGAAAAAGTAAAAAAACCTAAAAAATTAGAAGAAGTGTTAGGTGGTTCAATTCTCCTTACTCTTAGAAGCAGTCACCTTTTCCTTGCCTTCTCCCTCTGAGGCAATGTACTCGTCAGAATCCTCAGCTATTGGCGATGCCATCCACTCGATCTGGGCCTTAGCCGCTGACAATCGATGCTCCATAGGTCGTAGCTCTTGGGTTAAGCATTGGACCATCTCTTGTAAAACACCCAAGGGTTAAGATGGATAAGACACTGAGCACACAATTACAATTATAAACATGAATACATAACTAATATTTTTTATGGGTTACTAATCTATATCTCTTGGGTATATTATGTTACCATTTAGACATGAGGAATATACAAAAGACCCATCATGTGAGTGACATGCAATCAAATCCAAAGGCAAAATAAATAAAGATTTGAAGTAAAAGATACTAACATGGGTAGTGTCAGTCAGCTCAAAAGTGTATAAGACTGGGTGATCTCCAATGCCATCATCTACCTAATCAGCGAGGCCATATAGAACTCAACCATATTGTTAGGCATAGGATCAATCTCACCCACCACTATAGACTATAATCTTTTAGGAGCAAAAGTGTAGGCCTTTTTGCCCCTGGACAATAGGAGCAGTCTTCGTAGGCGTCAGCTTAGTGTTCGTGATTGTCCTTTGGGGCCCATGGTGCAGAATCGTCCCCTTATATATGCCTTATGCCATGGGAACACTTGGATCATAGCCTCCATCAAGATCATCCTTACAAGAGCCCTGATCATCCACATTTGATAGACGATCCTGTCTAAGATAAATTACTCTATTAGCATAAATCATAAAGCTATTTGGATCTCCTTCTCCTCTTTTATGTCCACTAACTAGAACATGTCTAAACGCAGATGCAAAGGAACAAGCCAAACGTCTAGCCCCTCATGCCATTGGAAAACCCACTCCCTTAAGTATCACTCCTGTAAGGAAGGTCCCACCAGCAAACGCCTCCTATAAGTCCTCCATTCCAAGAATCGGTACAAATAGACTAGTGTAGTAGATTCTTAATCAAAATGGCTGATGAGTCCTAAGTCTTCCATTATCAATAGTAGACAAATATCTGCTACATCAGACGAGTTCACGAATAGTATCCCTGATAGGGTATAAAGTAAGAAGTAATGCGCCTTCTAGTCCGCCACCTTTTGCAGACTATCTTCAGAAGTAGTGGGAGTATTGGCCTTTAGGCTAGATTGCTTAAAAGAGCAACTCCCCTTTATCTTAAGAACATGACTTAGAAGTCAACAAATATAATCCCTTTACAACACAGGTTTATGCACACTAAAATCAGTGGGAATGGAAATACCTAAGAATAAGATACCAGTTAAGTATGTGAAATCCTTAGGCATGATCATCATCCCCCTATCAGTAATAAATGAAAAGTATGAGTGGTATCCATTCACCACTCCGCTAGCACCTAAGTCATGGTAGAATCGATATACAGGTTTTTCTTTGGCAACATTCATAGAAATGGTATGAGGCCAATCTCGTCCAAATGAGTAATGACTCGGGGATGCAACTGTCTGAGCCAAATCCTAGCTGGGCTAATAACGTTCCCTCTTTTGTTAAAAAAGAGTGTGAGTGCATCATTGGTTTTCGCTCGAACTAGTGTAGTCTTGCTTGTGACTCTATCCTTTTATCGATTAATAGGGAATTGAGGGGACATGGGTCTTTACATTGGTAATGACCCCAAGATGTGTCACACAGTTGGATCATTGAAGGATCCTTTTAGGCCTTGCATTATTCAAAGCCTTAAGTGCAAAATGATAGTCATTGGGGGACCAAATGTGAGACAATACATTGGTACTATCCCTAAGAAATATGGAGTTGCCACCCAAGTTTGGTCAGGACAAATATTGGGAAGGCAAAATCTGAACCTGATCTAAGTCAATTAAAAGTCCCATTTCATCTTCACCCTATTAAAGATTATGTTTGAAAATTGGGTACTACTTGGGGAAGAGGTTAAAACATTCAAATCGCCTAGACATCGAGATCCGACCTTTGTGTATCTTTGGTTAAGTCTTAATATTTTAATCAAGTTATTTATTAGTCTAATTAATACCCCTAAACATATATAGGCATGATCCATTTAAACAAATCAAGTCACCAACACCAAGGTGGAGGGGTCACACATTATAGCAAAAGAGGGGGGGAGGGGAGGGGGGAGGGTTTAATGCACTCCATCATCCACACATAACATTTTAAAGAGGGGAGTGAGGTTATGTCACATGGCATGGGGGGTTATCATTCATTCATCTACATATTCATCCATATCATAATCATCCATAAATACATAGAATGATGGTCAAGACCACATTCATGGTCTAGCGCTAGTAAGAATACTTATACCAAATGAAAAAGAAAAAGTTAGTAATCAAATGATGAAAACAAATAAAAGAAACTAAAGGAAAAGCAAATAAAGTCGCTATAACCATCTTATCACACCTCCAAAGTTGAAATCCCTAAACATATATCTAATATCCATGGTAGCATATCCCAAAATCATCAATCAATTTACAAAACATACTAAAATGCATGGATCATGAATAATCAAAGGGATAAATATGTGATGCTACTTGGAGGATATTAAATGGCCTAAGGCAAGGATTCCCTTAAATGAGATCCTAGGGTCAATGGGTCCTCCCTTATATTACTCCTAAAACACCCATAACATAACTAACCATTACAAAAGTTAGAATGCTAAATTAAGGAGGGGGATTGAAGAACAAAAAACACTACTCACACAGTTAGCACATAAATTCCCAACACAAGGTGAGCTCTTATGGTCAATAAAACCTTAAGTTTCTCATTTGATCCTGGCCCTGAGATGATTAAAATAAGTTTAAAACATCTCCTTGAAATCAAATGAAAGATCCTAAGATTTTTTTAGCATGATAAGCAATAAAAACCGTGTGAAACATAACCTAAACTCTATTTTTGAAGCGAATAAAATTCCTAGGTCATTAAACCTAACTTTCTTCTGCCACTAGAGACATAAAATATTATAAAAAAAACTTCAAAAAGAAAGAAATTTAAAGGGGAAATAAAATAAACTTTGCTAAAAATTGTCTACCAAGCAAACTAGGCTATACAACCTAATTTGAGGGTTGTATAACCCAGATTAAGGGCTATGCAACCCATGAATTTTAAAATTTTAGAAAACAAAAGAAGAAAAGGGGGTTGGGGGAGTCTTGGATGCTTTTTGGTCTAATATCCTCCAAAATTCTTAGGGAATGAACAAAAATGAACTGATTAGGTCTAGTTCGATCTTAGAGTGATTTAGGGTGAGTTAGGGTTTAGGATTTCTTAGTTTGAAGGATGTTTGAAAAGCAATTTTAGTAGAGTAACCTTAGGGTTTCTAAGCCTTTCCTTTTTCTTCAAATTGGAAGGGAATTTATAAGTGTTGAGTGAGCACACCAAAGCCTAAAATGGTTTTTGTTGCACCATAAATGTATCGAATCATAGAGAGGGGGATGAACCTCCTAAAATTAAGGTTTGCACATGGGCTGTATAGCTAGAAAAAGGTTACACATCCATCTGTCAGGGTTGTACAACCCTAGGATTTAAGGTGGGACCAGTTCTAGAATGTTTTGTAAATTAGGGTTTTAGGTTAGGCTGTACAACCCTAGTTTATAGGCTGTATAACCTCGCTTGATAGATTGTATAACACATTAACCTTGGCAGAAAGTTTTGAGCTTGGTATTAGGTTTAGTTCTAAGCTTTTCTAAGGTATCCTAGGGCCTTTCATCTCTTTGTTTGACAATTACCTTTGCATTTTAGGGAATAGATTCAGTGATTTTCATCACCAGATTTTACATCTAAAGGTCTAAAATCTGATGCTTACTGTTTGCCCCTTGCTTTATGAGGCTTGGGAAATATCATTTGAGAAACTACTATTTAAATAATTCTCAACAAAGCAAAGTGAAAAATGTAGATAGTAGTAAAGATACCTAAGGATACAAGTCTTTAGCAGCTCCTCTAGCAAGTACTCAAATGGTTCTGATAACTCTCTAGCGGGTGCTAGGTGTTTTGATAGCTCTTCAATAGCTTTCTAGTAGTTACTAAAGTGGTTCTGACAACTCTTTAGTTGGTACTAAGTATTTTAGTAACTCTTCAGCAGCTATTAAACAATTATTAAAGTGGTTATGGCAACTCTTAAGTAGGTACTAGGTGTTTTGACAACTCTTCAATAATTTTCTAGTAGGTACTAAAATAGTTTTGACAACTTTTTTAATAGGTACTAGGTGTTTTGATAGCCCTTCAACAACTCTCAAGTAAGTACTAAAGCAGTTTTGATAGCTCTCAAGTAGGTACTAGGTAGTTGGCATTAGATAATTGGCTTTTTATAGTCACTAGTGCTCTTACATTTCTTTATGGGTGTTTCAGTCTTTCTGACTGATGATTCTGGCTCAAGGATGCCCCTTGGGTGGTTTTTACATCATTTAGGGCCTTTTGGCATTTGTAAAACTAAATCCATATCTTTGTACCCTTATGGCCATCCCAGGGGCCTGTTCTTTTCTCAAGTTAATAGGTCTGGACCTAGATATTAGAGGAAGTGCTTCTTTGGGTTTTGCCATTTATGAGAGAAAGTAATTCCTTTTTTAAATATTATTGAGGCCTCGATGGGGCCAAGTTTGTCATTGAAGGTCATTTTGATGGCTTAACTTGAATAAGAAATTCAGGGGTGTTCTGTAGGTGTTCTAAAAGTAATGAGGGCATTTTGGTAATTTAGACTCCCTAAGACTCTTTAGGAAGCTAGGGGTATTTTGGTAGATTTGGTGCTCTGGGGCCCTTTAGAAAGCTAGGTATTTTGGTAAATTTGATGTAATATGGCTTGAAAAGAGGTTAGGTTGGTCTTGGTAGGCGAAAGGGGGATAAGGCTAGATAGGTTAGAAGGTGAAGTGAGCCAACAAGGCCCATCTCGGCCCTCCCTATCTCAAAGGGGTTGTACAACCTAGTGCATGGTTGTACAGACCGCAGGTCTATACAAACCAGTTAGGGCTGTACAACCTTGGTCCACTATATAAATCCCTTTGAAAGCGTCCTTCATTTATGCTATTCCTCTTCTCTCTTTTCCTTTTCTCTCTCAAAACTTTAGACTTAGTTCTTAAGCTCCCTTAACTTTTTGAGCGATTATCATAGCTGAGTATCGCAATGATGAGATGTTTGACATTTAAGAGGAGTTTCCCTATAAGGACATCACGACCCTGGATGCCTTGGAGTAGTTATGATCCTGTTGGGGATTCGCATAGGTGGGCCCACTAAAGGGCGCAATGACAAAGATGATTTTGCCTGTCTTTTCTCTAGCTAGTGACGCATTGACGGTCTACAACCTATATCGCTACTTCATAAGAGTCGCCTCGGGAGTGGTAGGCATTCTTTCCCTTTTTCTTTTAATTTATTTGATTTTTTGTCTATCTTACTACTGTAGATTTTAAGTGCTGCCCCCAAAATTCCCTTTTTGCCTGCAAACATTAAGTTATCTTATAAAATATTTAGGAATAATTTCTAGGACACTTACCCTTTATTTTTAGTGAAATTTATTTTCTATCAATCGATGCAGTTTGTTGCTTTGATTTGCGTTCATTTTGGACTTTATTCTGTGATATACATAAGGAATAATTAAAATAAATTAATAGAATAACCTATGAAAAATTAGGATACATACTTGGAATTACAAATAATTTATTCATCCATTCTGTTGACTTATCGGTCTTTTGATGCTTTATTTGAGAGTATCAATTGATATATATATATATATATATATAGATATTATTTTCATAACTTCCTTATATCTTGTAATTAGATCTAGTGACTAAGACTTGTTGTTCCCTTGCCTTCGAATTTAGATCTCTCTTATTCTTTAATTTTCTGACGTTGGTAATTGTACATAAAAAATATACACATAGGTATTTTCCATTATTCATTCCTCTTTTCATTTCTTTTCCTTTTTCTTACAAGGGATTATTGCCTTCCAAAAGGGGGATGAAGTTGTGGGTCCTGCTGGTGAGTGAGGTTGGACACTACATCCCTGAGTTGTGGCTAGTCTAGAGGGTATAGGGGTTTGGGCCTTCATACAGATGCTGCCGGATAAGATGTTAAAGATTGACCTAACGATGACACACACACTATTGGAGTAGAGGATTGGGTATGACTCATACCTCCCATCTTCCCATGATTGTTAAGGTGACGATCACACCTGGAGACTTCATCTTTTTGACTAAACTGCAATTTATGAGTATTCCCTTGCCCACAAATTTTGGGGTGAATGATCTAGTGCTTTAGAGGAAATACCTGATTAGGGTTCTTGGCTGCGTTCCCAGCTTAGAGGGAGCAGGACTATGGTGAGGTCTAACGTACTAACCGACGTACTCTAGGTTATCGATGATAGCTTTAATGAGATGATTGACCAATATGCATATGTTTTTTTATTATACACTCTATCAGAGGTCATATTCTTGAGCACCTCCAATGTGGTCGAGCTCTACTTGGTGCTAGTATTAGAGGACCTGGGTATATTACATCAATTTGACTGAGGGTTAGTGACATTGACTTACCTTTATGGGTATCTCAATATGTGCTCCTAGGGAACAAGGTATATGTGTGGTGCGTAAAGGGTTCTCATTGTAAGTATCTCTCAATTCCTTTTTTTTATGCTTAAGTTCTATTTGAATGCTTTGAGACTTATGCTATCTTTATTGATAGGCATGATGTGTTGAATTAGGCTTACTAGAGGGGCTGGACCTTGAAAATGATGTAGACGGTGGCTACCATCACTTCTCGCGATAAAGTGTCATGTCTTAAGCAGAGTCCTCTGTCGTTGCCAAGCTCACTCTGAACATGTCATTGGAGCACTTGTGGGGAGTCTTCCTCTGTCAGAAGCTATTTAGGCATTCCCTTAATACACACTTGATGAAGAGATCATTCTATAACATAGAAGTCAGGGCACCACTGTAAAGGTTATTTAGAGTTATACTATTCTTGCTTCTGAGTCTGGTGTTGCTGCTGCTTAGGGCCATATATGGGTCTATAGATCGATTTTGGGAGGCGTAAAGTTTGAAGTGATGGGTGACTTAGCTTTCATGCTGGACAGTCTAGTGGAGTCTTGCATGACCTTATTGATTGGGTCCATAATGTCACTGCGAATCACCTGATCTACTTACACGTTTGAGCTGGTCGAGACCACTTACGTAAGTATTTTCTTCTTTATCTTTTTATACCCTGATTATGATGTAAGCTTTATTTTTTAGGATGCTTATCTTTTCTTTTAGTAGATTTCTCGTGTGTAGGCTGAAGATGTGGTCGATCTGGTCGCTGCCTAAAAGAGGGTCATAATGCAGCAGATTCGCTCTATGCAGGTTAGTAAGAGAAAATAAAATAATGCATATATGCATGGTTATAATTGGTGTTTTATGTCCTACTCATCCTAGCCCTCATTTTTTTTACAGGAATCAATATAGTGCTTGAACTGCGAAATCAAAAAGAAGGACTAGCATTTGGCGAAGCTAAAGGTAGAGAATAAGGCCTTAACTCAAGCAACTATAGATCATGGGTATATGGCGATGGATGGTGAGGCTGAGGATTTAGAGGCGACTCCTTCTGAAGGCGAAGATAGCTAAGATTGAGAGATTTCCCTTATTTTTAGCCTTTTTAGAATTTTTCTTTTCTCTCATTTTAGTACAACACATTTGGTAGATATTTTGCATAATTATATAGTTTATTAGGTGATTTGAAAGCCTCATTTTTTAGACGTTTGCTTAAGACTTTCTAGGACATACCAAGGTTATACTACCTCACTTATTATCAAACTTTGATGTTTTGACTTGCTAAAATGGAAACATGATTTTGGCTTCTAATTATGTGTCTTTGAATGTGCATTGTCATCTTTTTACATACAAGTCTTACATAATAAGTATAAAGCTAGCTTTAAGTACATAGTATAAGGGAGAGGTTGCCTAACCCTTTGTAGGAATCGAGGGTTGTATAGCCCAAGATAAGGTCTGTATAGCCTAGTGAAAGGCTGTACAAACCTAGTTAGGGATTGCATAGACCTGGTTAGGGGTTGTACAACCCTGATTAAAGGCTATACAACCATGAAAGCCTAGTCTTCTTCTATAAATACCCTCTTTGAACTTGGTCCTTCCACTTATTATCTTCAATTCGTAAACTATATCAAGAAACTTTTTAAGGTCTCTCCCACCCTAAATTGAATCTGATATGCCATGAGTAAGCGTTTCCGCTCTTCGTTACCTTTTTAATATCTATTCAATGTGGGCAACTTATGACTTACAAGATTCCACCACTATACCTTTCATTTCAAAGATACAAAGATATGTCATTTGCTAGAAGAGTTTGAAGCCATTCTTAACTATCGTGTCACCATCGCAGATCGGATTGCACTGTCCCAATTAGATTACCCACTTGTCCGAAAAATGGTATAATTATTTGATATGCGATATGAGGAGGTACCCAAATACACGGTGGTTAAGGAGAAAATTCTCATGGCTCATTTCATCACTTTTTTCCCTTCTAGAAGTCATGCTCGGACAGTGTATGTAACATCCCTAGCCACATTCATTAGCATTATCACATGAGCATATGCATTAGATAAATAATCATTTAGAAGCACCATTGCATTTGGGGACATTTGAACATATATGTAGTGTTTGTATAGTTGTA